>JAGXJF010003240.1:0-17900 GCA_019208055.1 Stipa capillata | reverse complement strand
CCGTCACTGGTAGGCTTTTCTGCAGTAGTCTACAGTTATGATGAGCAATCAGCTGTGGTCTATTGATATACTGTTATGATAATCTATCGACTGTGATTTATTAAAGTGCAATTATGAAGATGTAATGATTGTGATTTAGTTTGATGTAGTTACGATGATTTATTGGTTGAGATTTGTTTAGATATAGTTATGAAAATCTATGAGTTGTGATATAATAACAAAAAGATAGTCCATCAGATTAATAGCTAGATATTTTTACTTTAACAAAAAAGTTCTAACATGTCTATTTTTTTGGGTTAATCCATCAAGTATAATAATAGATAGATAGATAGATTAGTAATTATATGCCCTAGTTTTTAACGGTTGATTGATACTTCCTCAAATGCCTTGTTTAATTCCACGTCAGTCGTTCCAACAGTCAAATTTGGTACGAATATATACCTTACCACCAGAGCGATTTAGAGGAAATCTCTGGTTATACCTTGGGATTAAATGATCGAATTAACCCGCACGGGAGGGTGCCTGTTTCAGTCTTAGGGCAATGCAAACATTGCATGCCGTTTCGGTCTTAAGGCAGTGCAAAGATTACATGTTTGTCTATAACTTTTCTCAACGCCCTTGATTTTATATTTACAGGGTTTCTTGTTTAATTTAATCGTCTAACAAATAATGTGTTTAATTAATATTACCAACTATCTATTTAAGTATTTTAATTTTCTTAGCTTTTTACTACCTTGGATGTCCAACCTAATTTATCTACGTGTCATCCACCTGCCACCATCACTACAACACGGATACCTATTTGAGGGCACTTGATCAAAGATGGCATTTAGTCTAAATGCCACGAAATAAATGATCCACGGCACTTATTATGATTCCGTGGCACTTAAAAATACTGGCACAAAAATGTGCAACCGTAGGTTAAATTCCGGCACAAATAAATGTTGGCATATATTTTGACCAACCAGGGCATATATATGTGCCGTGTAAAATCTATCGCGGCACTTAGAATGTGCCAGTGTATTAGATAAATTGCGGCACATTTTATGTGCCGGGAATTGAGAAACCACGGTACATATCATGTGTCGGGAAATTGAGAAACCACGACACATATCATGTGTCGGGAATTTGAGCAAGTCCGACACTTACAAAGTGCCGGATAAAAGTTAGAGCAACCACGGCACGGCGATACCCAAATGCCGGCTTTGGACCACTGTGCGTGGGAACTAGACCAACTTTGGCGCGCGGCTAACCTGTGAAACCCCTCAGTCTTGACTTCTCTTCCCCGACTCCCTAGCTTCTCCTCTCCTTTGGCGACTCCGCCACCGTCCCTTTCTCCTCACGATCCCGGCCGCTCCCGCCGACAATCGGTGCCGCCGAGGGGTCCTTCGGGATCACCTCACTCAGGTCTCCTGATTCCACCCCGATGCCCTTCGTCCTCGCGCTTGACCGCGTCGCTAGGGTTAACCCTAGCGGGCCTGGAGCTCCGGTGAGGTGCCGGCGCTCGGCTCCTTCTCGGATGGCTCGGCCTCGTCGACGACGCCTCACACCTCCGACCGAACCTCTTTTTCCTCTACTTCCGGCTACTTCACCCTCTTCGCCGCCACCGTCGCCGTCGGAAGGCGGCGAGTTCACCACGCCGTAACCACGGCGGCGGTGGTCTCCGTTAAGGTAAGTGCTCCTAATCCTTTTTCCCTTCCTTCTCTAGCTCAAATTGGTGTTGTGCTTATCCTAGGGTTTCCAGTACCGGCATGTATTACTAGGGCTTCGATCCCTTTAGGTTTTTAGCTGTGCTAGCATGATTTGGTACTTGTTTATCTATGGTTGGATCCACTAGCTTGGTTCTGATGCTAAAATCTGTACAATTCTTTGCTATCCCTAAAATTAAGGTTCTTGGCCTAATGCTCTAGCTAATAGATCATGTGTGAAAACTTGTTCATGCTTGGTTAGAGGCAACTGTTAGCTATGTATTTGTTCTCTATCCATATGCTACTCCTGATCCTTGTATTTCTTGTGCTAGCATGAATATGTGCTGGCTTTGATTGTTTGAATGTTTTTAGGCTTATAACTGACAAGAACATATACTATCTTGCTTCTCTATTTTTATACCACATATGCAATACTAATGTTCTGATTCTCAATTTAAAACTTTAAACTGATTGGTCCTTATCCCATGTGTATGTGCTGGTGCTTGTGATACATGGTCCTTAAATGTTCAGAAGCATGAACTCATGCTAACCACCTTATTTTTGGTACTGTTATAGCATGAGCATGATAATGTGCTTTTCATAACTCAGAATGAATTCATCAGATTGATAAACTGATAAGAACAGATATTACTTGATCCTAGTTGTTGATCTCTTCCCTTCTATTCTATTGATGAGAACAGATGTTGCCTAATCTTAGCTTATCCCTATGAGGGTAAATCCTGAGGGTTAATACTTGATAAGAACAGATACTATAGTGGCTTAAAGCCCTATGATGGCCACATGTATATACTTAACTGAGGGCTTCTTCCCCCCATCTACTCTCTCATGTTCTATCCTTGCCCCTTTTCAACCATGATTTGGTCAAGTTTTAGTTTTGCCTAACGCGGAATATTTCTGCTTAAGTTGGCATGGTTTCTCTTCTTTCTAAATTCTAAATTATATCATTGTTCTCTTCTTTCTTTTTCTCCTCTTTTCCTTAACCAAAATGAAATGCTTTGCCAGTAACTCCTTTACCTAGGGTGGGCACTCCTCTTTGGTTTGGCTTTTGTTCTTCCTCCCTCCTTCTCCTTCCTGGTTCTGGTCCTGGTCCTTCTCCTGGTTGCCTTCTACTGAGCTCCTTCTCCTGGGCTCCTTGCTTTAGGTTGGGGCTCTTCTCCTTCTAGCTCCTGTGCTGAAGCTTAGTGTTCTTCCTTTTCTTTGTGGAGTGGTGGTGGTGTGATGAATTGGAGTTGTCTTGGATGGATCAAATCGAATGGTTTAGCATTTTGGAATAAAAAAGGATTGGCTGGATTAAAACAGGAAAGCCTAATTCAATTATCATAAACTATGGGCTTAAATATGGAGGTTGTCTTTAATTAAGGATCTCTTAATCTTTGGTTGGCTTTAGCTGGTTGCCATGGTGATGAATTTTTGGCTTGGTTGGCTTTGAATCCATAACTATGGATCTGATGGTGTCCATTTTTCTGGAATTGATCCCGATGCTTTGATTTCTTTTGAGTTCTTTAATTAAGTTCTTCACAAAGATAACCTCCTACACAAAAGTGCACCTCATTGAGGCAACCAACATTTCTAATGTAACCCCCCTCACATTCTTGTTTAAGTGGTATATGTATGCAGGTCAGATTTGAAAGAAAGGAAAGAAGTTCAAGATGAGAAGATTAATTTCTTCCTAATGTTGTAATATTTTTAACTTTGGATTTGACGTTGTAATGGTCCTTTTATAATCTGAATAATGCAATGATGTGTATATAAATATACATATAAATTTCCTGGGAACTTGTTTAATTTCTGCTATGTATGAAAATGTAATGAGATTGCTCAAGTGTAGTTCTTGTGCTATGTGTATGATGCTATGGATGAATTGCGTAGACATTGATTGTGACAAATAAAAATAGTTGAATATATACAAAGTAATGTGTATTTGGAAATGCCTAGGATGATCAAACATGGCACTTACCATCTGTCGGGCTAGAGATTCTAGGGCACTTATCATGTACCGGGTTAGGGATACCAGGGCACATAATATGTGCTGGGTTAGGGATACTATGGCACATAATATGTGCCGGGTTAGTGATACGATGGCACTTATCATGTGCGGGGTTAGGGATACCAGGGCACATAATATGTGCCGGGTTAGATATACCATGGCACATATTATGTGCCGGGCTAGGGATACGACGACACTTATAATGTGCCATGAGCTTGATAAAGAACGGCACATCTAAGTGTCGGGGTTGGTCAAATGCCGCGGAAACCTTTTCCCCGTCGGCACTTTTCTTGACGGTCAACAAGTGCCAGGAAAAACCTTTTGCCGGCACTTGGCTGGATTTCCCGGCACATAAATGTGCCCCCGATTGGGGTACCGTGTTGTAGTGCATTGCATCGCTCCCTGTCACCGCCGCCGCCGCCTCCGTCAGCGAAGCTTAGTTGAGGCAAGAATGGGCCACCTTCTAAATTGAAACTCTACTGCGTATTAGTATTTGTTGCTGCTATGCACTAATTTAGAGTAAATTTGCTAATTATTATTAGTTAGGAGCACAACTCCTAAGTTGGCGTGCATTTTGTTCAAGCTTCGCCACTGGCAACCTCCCATCATCCCTCTACGATTGGGGGTCCTAATGAACCTTTTTCTAAACTCGGTGATCCCTAACCGTAACAGCCAGTGCCGATTACCGATCCATCGTTGTTGCTCGTTTTCACCGGAGAAGAATCCCATGCTTGCTGTTTTCTTGTATATGGCACGCCTTGACAAATTGCTAGAATGTGGATGACTTTTTATGAGTATTCCATCACAAGGTAAAGACTTGGTTATTAAGTAGAATTCGCCAAAAAAAATTAGAATGATTAAAAGAAATGTACATGACAAAGTCGCTGATAAATCAGTGGGTGCTAAAGCGGCAACTGTTCAGGCTATATGGAGAAAGGCACACGGTTCGTCAACTATCTCAATGTCTTCAACAAGATTGTCACATAGCTGACTAGTATGGATGAAAAAATCGAGGAGAACAGCGATGTTGTCTTATTGGCTTCGTCCTACCATTCACAAGCAATCCAAGAATAAGGTGTAAGCAAGAAAAGATTAGAAGTTAGTTTACTTTAGCACTAGATTCTTATATAGGCAATGATCTAAGGGTCCTAAAAGATATGAGAAGGTTGTACAAGAGCGATAATCCCTTGTACTCTTTTAACGTCATGGTTAAAGAATTCACGGTCAGTTTCGCCAAGTCTTTTATCTTTTGTTATAATTATTCATCATCATTATTTTGATACTCTCTTCGCCATCATTATTTTGATATCTTCTAGGAGTTCATCTACTTCGGTCTTGATACTGTGCACATTCTTATTATATCTTCATAAACTTTGATCGGACTTAGTAGCTGCTGCGCATAAAGAGAAATGTCATAGTATAACATCAGCATATAACGCACAATTGCAAGGATGCTACCTCCTCTCAAACCTGACAAGATCTAGAAGGCTAAGGCAGAACCCAAATGGAGGCTATTTTCTCAGCTTGTGCTCCACAACCGCATCTTACGGCGGACGCCCTAAGCTAGAAGGAGTTGGCCTCAGGGGCGATTTTACCAGGTGAGCTTCATATGGCTCTAGCCTACCCTCCAATTTTTGACCAAAAAGTTTCAAATTGGTATGCTAAATGCTTCAGCTATCAATTGGAGCTTTTTTTCCTATTTCGTTTTGTTGGTTAACTCGTTACTGCTGCCCGTCATCTGTTTTTTTGGTTTTCTATTAGGTTCAGAAATAAGCGCGTTCGCCTGTGAACATTGCAGAGTAGTGAGCGGCATGCACGCTTCCCGCCATGACCGATTCTTTTGCTTTCAGTTAGCATAGAAGTAGGCCTCGCCAAGCTGGTCGTGGGATGGCATGACAATGGCAGATCGTGGCTGAAGTAATGGTTGTAATCGTGTCTAATAAAAGGAAGAAAGAACCCAGAAAAGCTGTTAAGTTGTTCGCAGCACAAAACTTTGTTTTCTCTGTGTCTACTATGTTTGCATGCGTTGAGTCGTTGTCTACAACTAGAAGTGGTATCAGAGTCGCTTGGTGTTCGATCCAAAGCTCTGAACTGCGTGGTGTCTGATCCGCTGCAACGATGGCAGATGACAATGACAAAACCTGGGAGAATTCGGGAGTCCAGAAGATGGGGCTGACCTCTACAGGCACTTCGCCGCCGGCCAGGCTGACCGCAGCCAGGAGCGGGGAGCCGCGCGTCGTCGAGCGCGTCATCAAGGAGAGCGACGGTGCGGTGAGTTATCCGACACTCACCCACACCAATTATGTGGACTGGGCACTAGTCATGTGTGTCTAGCTCCAATCTCAAGGCTTGGGACGTCGTCGACATTGGAGTTGGAGAATTTCGCGAGGATCGGCGGGCGTTGTCCGTGCTGCTCCGGGCAGTGCCGCTGGAGCTCCTCCGGACACTGGCGAACAAGACCACTGCCAAATCTGCATGGGACACACTGAAAAACCTTGCGGATGGGTGGTGAACGGGTGAGGGACGCGAAGGCTCAGACACGTCGGTCCGAGTTTGAACAGTTGGCGTTCAAGGACGGCGAGTACATCGAGCAGTTCATGGTCCGCCTCACCAGCATCGTCAATGACCTGGAGCTTCTCGGAGATCCCATCACCGAGCTGCAGGCCGTGCAGAAGTTCATGCGGGCCCTGCCTCGCAAGTTCCGGCAGATGCGGATGGCCATTGAGTCACTAGTTGATCTGTGCACTCTGTCCATCGAGGACCTCACTGGCTGGATGATGGCAGTAGAAGAACATGAAGACGAGGACGCGGCTTCGCTGAGCGGGGCGCCTACTCCTCACCGAGGAAGAATGGCTCACTCGGCAGTGCCAGCGCGCGTCCGGTGGCCAAGGCGGCGGCGGGTCGAGCGGCGGTGACAAGAAGGGTAAGGCGCCAGCCAAACCCAGGTCGTCGGCCGATGATAGGGCCGCGTCAAGCAGCGTCGGCGGATCCAGCGTGAAGCAGAAAGGGAAGTGCCGTTACTGTGGCATCCCTAGACATTGGGCGATGGAATGTTGGAAGGCCAAATGTGATCATGATCAGCAAGAACAGGCTAACCTCGCTCGGGTGGAGGAGGACGATGAGCCTGCTCTACTCATGGCGCAGACATGCTCGTTGATGCAGATCAATGTCACAGAGGGCCAGGCAGTGTACCTCAACGAGGAGAAGGTGTTCTCGGTGGACACCGGCGACGGCGTGTGGTACCTTGACACTGGGGCAAGCAGCCACATGACGGGGGCGAAGACCATGTTCACCGTGTTAGACGAGACTGTGCACGGCACGGTGTGTTTCGGCGATGGCTCTGTTGTCCACATTCGAGGCAGAGGCTCCGTGCTGTTTGAGTGCACCACCAGTGACCCACGTCCTCATCGGACACGTACTACATCCTGAGCCTCTGCAGCAACATCATCTCTCTCAGTCAACTTGACAAGAGTGGCTGTAAGATTGTCATCGAGAACGGCTTCCTCTGCATCTTGGACCGGCAGCGCAAGGTGCTCGCGCACGTCGCGCGCACATGCAACAGGCTGTACACACTCACGTTGAACCTCGCGGTTCCGATGAGCCTATTGGCACAGAAGGAGGACCCGGCGTGGCTCTGGCACGGCCGATTTGGGCATCTGCACTTCCGGGCTCTGCACGACCTCTCGTGCAAGAACATGGTGTGAGGAATGCCGCCGATCGAGCATGTCGAGGAACTTTATGATGGCTGCATGCTCGGCAAGCAGCATAGGAGCCCGTTCCCGCAAGCAACGTCATACCATGCACAGCGTGCGCTCGAGCTCGTCCACAACAACCTGTGCGGCCCCATTTCTCCGGCAACTACGAACGGCAAGAGGTACTTTCTCCTGGTCATCGATGATTACAGTCGTTACATGTGGGTGGAGATGCTCAGGACAAAGGACGAGGTGTTCTGTTTCTTCCAGAAGGTGAAGGGCTACAGCTGAGGTAGAATGCGGGTGCAAGCTGCTCGCATTTCGCTCAGATCATGGTGGGGAGTTCAACTCCGGCGCCTTCGTGGAGTATTGCGAGCAAAGCGGCATCAGGCACTGCACCACGGCGCCGTATTCCCCGCAGCAGAATGGTGTGGTCGAGAGATGCAACCAGACTTTTGTGGAGATGGCACGGTGCATATTGAAGTCCATGGAGGTGCCGGGTGCGTTCTGGGGAGAAGCTAAGAAGATGGCCATCTATGTGCTGAACCGCTCGCTGACGAGAAGCTTGAGTGGGCGAACACCGTACGAGGCATGGTGCCAGAAGAAGCCAAGTGTGCAGTACCTACGCACATTCGGCTGTCTGGCTCATGTCAAGCACGTCGCCCCCGGCATCATGAAGCTCTCAGACCATTCGACGCCCTGCGTTTTGATTGGCTACGAGGAAGGGACAAAGGCCTATCGCATCTATGTTCCCGTGGCACGGAAGGTACACATCACCAAGGACGTGGCCTTCGAGGAACGCCACCAGTGGGACTGGTCCAAGTTCGGCGACGCTCCCACTGACACAACACCAGACTCCTTCACCGTGGTGTATGCCATGGAGACACATGTTGCTACATCACCAACACCGTGCGCGCCTGCACCTGAACCCACTGCACCAGTGGATGAACCGTGAACTCTGGCGCCAGTACCATCGCAAAGCAAGTGGGCCTCGCTGCCCACACACGATGACTCCTTCAACTCAGATGTCGGCCCGCTCCGGTACAAGCATGTCGGGGACATGTACGACACAACCGGCATGACCACAAACGTCAAGGAGAGCGGCCTTTGCTTCCTGGCCGCAGAAGAACCAGCGAGCGTGGGTGATGCTCTCGCCGACGCGTCCTAGAGAAGTGCCATGGAGGACGAGATGCGGTCAATCATCGAGAACGCCACATGGGAGCTCGCGACGCTCCCGGCCGGCCACCGCGCCATTGAGCTGAAATGGGTTTTCAAGGTGAAGAAGGATCCTGTTGGCAATGTGATGAAGCACAAGGCGAAGCTGGTGGCGAAGGGCTATGCTCAGCGCCAGGGGGTGGACTTCGAGGAAGTGTTCGCCCCTATCACACGCATGGAGACGGTGCGTCTACTGCTTGCGCTCACTTCTCGATTTGAAAAGTTGGACTTCATCGCCGACAAACTCGGCAAGCTTCACCTCTGCGACTCGGCTTCTGGCCAGTCGACGGAGGCTTCATTACTTTTCCCACTAGGACTCTCCTCCGAGTCGACGACATTGGCGATCATCTCCGAGGACGAGGTTGTACCCAAGTCAGATCTATCACTTGAACACGGGTTCTCACCCGCCGAGTAGGGATCCCGACTGGTCGGTACGATCGAGTCCCTTTTGCCCATCCTCGATTACGACTTGGACGACTTCGAGAGTTCGGGAAGTCATCATCCTTCTCGGAGGTCTTCATGGCTGATCCGGATTCGCTAGCGGACAACGAGGATTAGACGATTCCCATCATAGAACAAACCCCCGCTTGGCTTGAAGCTACTCGGCTTTGCCTTCTTGCCAAGGAGGAAAGACTGGTCGAGCAGCAAACTTTGCTCGCTCGCCAGCATGAAGAAAGACAACGCAACAATGACATGCGAGATCGAGGACGCCAAGTCAACAACACACTCCGCATGCGTGAGAGAGATGGTGTCCCGATATTCCCGCTCCCCAGTCATAACCTCGTCGCTGCCACGGTGGCGGCACAAGCCATCAATATCCCCGAGGGTACACCCGGGCACGACGACCTCCGAAGGCTCCGGATCCTGATGGAAGAGGCAGCTCTCCAACTGTCGGTGTCTAGATTCGGCAATATTGAATATAGGGCAATGTGAGCACAGCAGATCTAGATGGGTGCACACGGGAGACAAAGTTTAGGCAGATTCAGACCCTCAAGAAGAGGTAATACCCTACGTCCTGTGTTTGGTGGTTGGTATTGCTTGTATCCCGAGTGCCGCAAGACCTTGAGAATAGATCTCTAGGTTGCTAGGGCTATGTGTGTATGATAATATGAAAATGAATGTTGCTTACCGATCAGGGGATCCCTACCTGGCCTTCTATAGGCGACCGTGGTAGGGTTACAAGGGTCCAGATCGGTTTACAGATTGATTTTCAAATTAGTTACAACTGAATCCGGGGTTGCCGGGCAAGTACTTATCCCTGTCTTGTACTCCAAGTCGATGAGGCGTCCCCGTGTAGAAGTCGGACTTCGAGTAGTCGGCCTAAGCTATCCTGTGTCCAGAGGGCCGGCTTTGTCCTCCTTGAGGATACCCGGGTGCTATGCCATCGTTAGTAGCCCCCGAGTCCTTCACGATTTGGCTGCAGTTCGTCATGATAACACCCAAACTGAGTGCATTTGCCTCCTTCCTTTTTTCTGAGTAGCATCTGCTTGGGCGCATCCTTTTTGTTGCCTGCAGGAAGATTGTGAGGGACTCATAGAACTTCTGTAGAGTAGAGATAATGAGCCGAGTAATATTCACCCATAGGGGTGGGAACATCATGACAGTTGAATTAATAATGGGTAAGTTCTGGTGGTATCCAGTCATTTCCAGCGGATGGAGACCGGCTGATAGTCCAGTGGGGGACATACCATGAATCCCGACTGAATTCCCAAGTGGCATCTGGTTTCCCGAGTGGCCCAGGTCCAGCTAGCATCCCTTTGGGGAAATGCCCTCGAAATTCGTGTCAGAACCATAACACAAGCTGAAGTGCTTCGGTCCCGAGTGGCGGAGCCTAATGCCTGGACGTTCCACTAAATGCAGAAATTCCGGATCCCGGAGATTCCAGGGTAAAGTCTTCGGAATGTCCGGGTAGAGAAACCGGTGGCTTCGAGTTGCTGGGTGTCCGACTAGTGGCCTGCTGAAGGCGCACCACAACTGCCCTTCACTTGGGTTATTCAAATGATTGCGTTCCTCTAGAGGCCAACCATTGAAACCCTTCAAAACCGCAACGTTCAGTTCCGAGTTATTTGGTAACCGACTAGTGACCCGTTAAAGGTACGTTATAGTCGCTCTTTATGTGGGGTGTATTCAAACGGCCCGTTAGTCTCGGAAGACCAACCGTTGAAAACCCTGGCCAGACGGGTGCTAGAAACGGTAACGCTTTGCCATGGAAGCGGAAGAGTCGCGCGGTGAGTGCGGAAGAGTTACGCCATGGAAGTGGAAAGGTCATCCCGTGGTTACAGAAGATTCGCATCCGCCAGGCTGTCTCTTCTTTAAAACCCCGTCTGTTCACACTGATTCCCCTTTCACGCTTTGTCTCGTCTGCGCCCAAAACCTTTCGTCTTCCCGCTACATTAAGCTGAGAGCGCTGCCACACAGCAATCCAAATCGCCACCGATCTCGCGTCCATCTCGCCACCGTTTAGATTCCACCCCGTCGCCATTCCGCGCATTTGCCTCCTCATCCTAGCCGACCGAACCCTGATTAGGCATCCCAGAGAAAACCTAGATCGGGTCCGCCGCCACTGAATACCCGCCTCTAACTGGGAAGTGGATCCGATCGAAGAGGAGAAAGACGCGGTGGTGTGGGCATCACTCAGCGAGAACATCTCCTCCGCTGGTTTGATGGCGCCCTGGTCCAAGTCCGCCACAACAGAGGCCCGGCTGCGCACCTTGATGGAGGCTGGGGTGCTTCCACCGAGGGAGCTGATCGAATGGCGTCCCGCCGTCGGAGAGGAGGTCCCCACTCCGAATACCGGCGAGCTCGACATCCACACCTCTTTCTTCCACCGTGGCCTCTCTGTCCTGGTGCACCCTTTCTTGCGTGGGCTCTTATACTTCTACGGGCTGGAGCTGCACAATCTCAACCCCAACGGGATGCTCCATGTGGTGTGCTTCATCACACTCTGCGAGTGCTGCCTCAGGATCGAGCCGCACTTCGCGCTGTGGAAGCAACTGTTCATCGTCAAGCCTCAGCCGAGCAAGAACAGTCTAGCCATAGTCGGGGGTGCTGGATTTCAGCTGAGGCTGGGGGCCGTCAAGTATTACCTTGAGCTGTCATTTCAGACTTCCAACAAAGGATGGCACTCGGACTGGTTTTACTGCAGCAACCCCGAGCCCTCACTCCCAGAGTTCGTGGGCCAGCCTGCCGAGATCAAGGCGAGTTGGACGGAGCTTCCGCAGGAATGGGAGCAGCCTGCGATCGAGGTTCTCATGGCTCATCTCTCCCAAGTGCTTCAGTCGGGAGTCACTGGGGTCGGCGTTGTAGCAACCTTCATCAGGCGCTGAATCCAGCCCGCGAAGCTTAGTGTCCACCCGATGTATGCGTACACCGGCCATCAGGATGTGACCCGAGAGTCAGCCAACGAACTCACGGAGGAGGAGGTCAAGCGCCGAGTCGGGAGGTGATGGCCCAAGGAGCAGATCTGGATACCTCCAGACACCTGGCGCCTCATAACCGCACCAACCCTTCGAATCAGGTGACCAGCCAGCCCTCCGACTTCATCATTTGTAGTATATGCTTCAAGCGAGTCATACTCGGTCTTCGTCTATGCCCCCCGACCTCGCAGGATCTATTCAAGTTCAGTTCCTCAGCTCCCCTTCCAGAGAAGGAGATCTGGAACCAGCCCCAATACACCGACATCCCCAGCAGTGGGCAGCCACCGCAGGGAAGCGCCCGGCAGTCATCCACTGGTGCCGGATCGTCAAGGGGAGGTGCCTCTGTGTCAGAGGAGCCTAGCTCCTTAACCGGTTGTAGCAGTGGCTCCTGAGGAGGAAGCCCAAGAAGACGAAGATGATGCCCCCTTCGTATACATCAAAGAAGGAGGATAGCCACCAACGCTGCCCTAGGGGGTTAGGACGGCTCCTCCGCCCAACCTACCCCGATGGCGCCAGCCGCCGCCGCCGCCAAGGAGACTCCTCGGGCGGCTGAGGATGAAGTCCCCCCAATCAGAGGGGGAAGAGGGCCGCCGATGCCGCCTTCGGGGGGCAAAGCGGTTCTCCGGCGTCGTCGCCTCCTCCGACCAACGCACCGAGGCGGCAGGCCTCGGGGACCAAGAAGCGTGTCCCCGTTCCCCGATCCGCCAAGTAAACCACCAAGTGAACATCTCCTGCCTATTTTGTCTTCATTCGGAGAAAACTAACAAACTGGATGCTTCTGTAGGTCAAGGAGGACGAGGGATATTACAAAGGACTCATCGAGTGCCCCGGGGTCCAGTCAAGGGGGAGCCAGTCGGGACCAGATGCCCGGCCCTCGTCTCCTCCAAGGGCGGCCGCAACTCCTTCCCCACGGCCTTCTCCCCGACAGGACGACGCATCCCCAGCTTCACCTTCCGCTCCTCAGCCGGAGAAGCCCAGCGCTGGAGCGCCAGCTCCGGCTGCGTCAGAGGAGGCGGGCCCGAGTCCGGCGGGAACCATCCCGTCTGACCGCAGGGGCAATCTGGAGATGCCAGTGGAGGAGGTCAAAATCGATCGCGTGCCCCCTCCTCTACCGGGCTCCTAGCTGGCGATCCAGATGCTGCGGGTCTGACAAACGGACCCCGCACGGCCGAGTGAAGTCCTCCGGGAGATCGACGATGTCCGGGAGGCGGAAGAATGGGATGAGGCGATGGACATCGCCGCCCAGCTCGGAGAGACGCTCCCGGCGCTGTTGAAGATGGTGAGAGAGAGCGCCAACCTGCTGAACAGCAGACTGCGGCCATTGATGCAGGTAAGGCTTTCGCCCTTGCTTTTCTATTTCTGTTATTCTATTTTTTGCCAGTGGGTGCACATGCACCCACTGGGGAGTAGCCCTCAAGCCTTCGGTCGACTAGAATAGTCAGGCGGAGGGTCCTTTGTTTATTCTGTAGATTTCACTCTGGGTGCACGATGTGTAGCCCCCGAGCCTTCGGTCGACTAGAATAGTCGAGTGGAGGGTCCTTTGTTTATTCTGTAGACTTCACTCTGGGTGCATGATTAGTGCACCTAGAGGGTGTAGCCCCCGAGCCTCGACTGGGTTCAAGGAGCCGAGTGGAGGGTCTTGATGCTTTTTCCCGAGTAGCTGTCTTCCTTTGTTGTTTCTTACAGAATTTAACCAAACGGTCTAGGGACAAGACCGAATTCCTCCAGGAGTAGCTCCCGGCCTTCGACCGACTCGGCCAGCGTAAGGCTGAGTGGAACCACTTGAGGGGAAACCTCCAGGCGACATAGGAGGTAGCCCACGCTCAAGGGGTCGAGATCGCCGCTCTGAGGAGGGGTATCTCCCAGGAGGCCGCTGGGCTCAAGGTAAAGGAGCCGAGCTTCTTTTTGGTTGTTTTTTGCTTTCACCGTGCTGATTTGTCTACTGCAGCTGCTGAAGACGAGGCCTCCAAACTCAAGGAAGAGCTTGAGGCAATGAAAGCCTGCGTCGGTCAACTTGCCTCCGCCGAAGACAGGGCCGCCAAGCTTCAGGAGGAGCTCGGGGCGGAGAAGGCTTGAATCAGGCAGCTGGAGGAGGAGGCGACCGTCATTGATGGTAGCCTGAGAAGGGCTTTGGAGGCCGTCGAGTCAGCGAACAAAAGGACCACAGACTCCGCTGCCGGTAAGTCCTTGCCTCGGGTCTTGTTCAGTTGGGGCCCGCTGAGCACCTTGCTAATGTCTTTGCTTTGTCTCCATAGCCTTTCAACTGCGCCTCAAGAAGATTAGCGAGACAGCCGAGTCCTTAAAGGTGGCGGGTCGGACAGCTTGTGACACACTATGGGCGAATGACCCCGTGCCGGACCATGCGGAGGTGATCGCGGAGCGTCTCCGATGGGTGCCCGATCAGGCTAGGTGGCTACAGAAGGAGGCCTCGCGAACCAGAGCTGTGTTGTCGCTCGCGGGTGGCGAAGTCCCACTACCCATTGCTTGACATGGAAGCAATAGGGGAAGGGTATGCTGCCGACGTTCCTGACGAGGAGGTCCTGGAGCTAATGAAGGCAGTCGAAGAGACGGTGAACTCCCTCATCGACCGAGTCGAGCTGTAGGGACACAAATTTGGGATGTGTATGTCAACTGCTCGGGAAGTCCGAGTGAATACTTGTCTATGCATGTTCTGTAGCACACTTGGTTTTAAAGTCTGTTAACTTTCTTCCTTCACGAAAGATTTGTTCGTGTGCGGGCTAATCCGTTGTGTGTACTCTTGCCAACCCGTCGTAGCCCCCTTTGCATAGAGCTTAGCCGTGGGCTGTTTCCCGTGTAGCGCAGGGTCGTGGCGTAGACCGGCGATCGAGAGCAAAGAGTTAACATAGAATTGTATGCACAGTACTAAAATAATTTCTTCGAATGAACAAAGCCCGAGTGCAGTTGGGCGCACCGAGAGTGGTGGAGCCCCCGAGTGTCCGTTATGTGTGGCCGTGAGCGTGCATGGCGGGCCAGTCGGGAACTCCGAGAATTGTGTCAAATGGAGCAAAAAAATATTCATTCATTTGTCCGTAATATCGAAGTATAAAATTTAAGCATAGAAACGACGTAGCTGTTCAATGTTCCATGCGTTGGTGATAATGTTACCGTCGTTGTCCTTCAGTCGGTAAGCCCCCGGGCGTAGTACTTCGGCGACCACGTACGGACCCTCCCACGGTGGGGATAGCTTGTGCTTGTCTTTGTTGGATTGGACTCGGCGTAGAACCAAGTCACTAACGTTAAACGAGCGGCCGCATACATGCCGGCTATGATAGCGCCGTAGGCCCTGCTGGTACTTTGCCGACCGAAGGAAAGTGACTTCGTGTGCTTCTTCGAGCTGGTCAATAGCATCTTGTCTTGTTTCCTCCGCCTCGGCCTCGGTGTAAGCGCGGATGCACGGAGACCCGTGGTCTAGGTCAGTCGGCAGCACGGCCTTGGCTCCATACACCATGAAGAAAGTTGTGTAACCGGTTGGGAGTAGTCCGCAGGCTCCATAGTACCGAAGGCAACTCGGCTGCCCATTTACCCGCGTATTTCTTCAAGCGATGGAAGATCCGAGGTTTGATGCCTTGCATAATTAGACCATTGGATCGCTCAACCTGCCCGTTTGTACGGGGGTGTGCCATTGAGGCGAAATTGAGCCCAACGTTATAGTCGTCGCAGAATCGGAGAAAGGCACTGCCAGTGAATTGAGTACCGTTATCCGTGATGATGCTATTGGGGACGCCGAACCAGTATACAATGTCCAAGAAGAATTCGACGGCCCGCTCGGCAGTAATCATGGCAACTGGCTTGGCTGCAATCCATTTGGTGAACTTGTCGAAGAGATGTGTGCAGCCCCCAGGAGCCTTCTTCAGGGGACCAACCATGTCCAAACCCCAGACAGCGAAATGCCATGAGATCGGGATGGGTTGGAGTGCCTGAGCCGGCAAGTGTGTCTGCCGGGCGAAGTACTAGCATCCCTCGCAAGTGTGCACGATGTGCTCGGCATCCGAAATGGCGGTTGGCCAGTAGAAACCTTATCGAAAAGCTTTCCCGACTAGTGACTTTGGCGCCGCGTGGTGCCCGCAAACTCCCGAGTGAATATCGTGTAGTAGTTGTTTCCCTTGGTCTTGAGATATGCACCGCTGGAGCATTCCGGAGGTGCTCTTTTTGTAGAGTTCGCACTCAACGACGACGTAGGCCTGATCCAACGGGAGAGTGTCTCGCGGGAGGTAGTCAAGGAAGGGCGTTGCCCAGTCGAGGGTGATGGCGAAGACTTCTTGCGGAGTCTGCTGAGTGCTATCAGATCCTTCGGGGTGTGGTTTGGTGGTCTCGGGCGCCGTCTCCGCTTTGATAGAGGGAGCATGCAACTCTTGGAGGCAAACTCTAGCGGGGACGACATCCCGATTGGACCCCATCTTGGCGAGCGCGTCTACAGCTTCGTTGTCTCGGCGGAGGACATGCATGATTTCGAGGCCATCGAACTTGGCTTCCAGCCTGCGCACCTCTTGGCAGTAGGCTTCCATGGCTGGGTCTCTGCATGACCAGTCCTTCATCACCTGCCTGACCACCAGTTCGGAGTCTCCGCGGGCGAGGAGCCGACGGATCCTGAGTGAGGTCGCAATGCGTAAGCCGTGTAGTAAGGCTTCATATTCGGCGACATTGTTGGACGCCGGGAAGTGGATCTGTAGCACGTATTTGAAATGTTCTCCTCTTGGAGAAATGAGCACAACGCCAGCCCCCGCGCCCTAAAGCATCAGTGAGCCATCGAAGTAGAGTGTCGAATGCTCGAGGTCAACGACAGAGGGTGGGGACTGGACTTCTGTCCACTCGGTCATGAAGTCGGCAAGAGCTTGAGACTTGATAGCCGAGCGGGGGGCATAAGCTATGCTGAATGATATTAGTTCCATTACCCATTTAGTGATCCGTCCTGTGGCGTCGCGATTGTTGATGACATCGGCGATTGGGAAGGAACTGACCACCGTGATCGGATGTCCCTGGAAGTAATGGACTAGCTTCCGAGAAGTTATGAACACCGCATAAATGATCTTCTATATTTGTGGGTACCGTGCCTTAGACTCGGAAAGCACTTCACTGATGAAGTAGACCGGGCGTTGAACCTTCTGGATATGGCTTGGCTCGGAGCATTCGACGACCAAGACGATACTGGCCACCTGGGTAGTTGCTGCGATGTAAAGAAGCAGCGGCTCGTTGGGCATCGGGGAGACCAGTACCGAGGACGTGGTCAGGAGCTTTTTCAGCCCGTCGAGGGCGTCTTGAGCCTCAGACGTCCATGTGAAGTTATCCGACTTCTTCAGGAGCTTATAGAGGGGCAGGGCCTTTTCGCCGAGTCGGGAGATGTATCGGCTGAGGGCCGCCATGAATCCGGTTAGCCATTGGACATCCTTGAGGCTTTTTGGTGGTCCCATTTTGACAATGGCGTCGATTTTCTCCGAGTTAGCCTCGATTCCTCATTTGGAAATGATGAAACCGAGTAGCTTTCCCGAAGGCACTCCGAACACGCACTTTTCTGGGTTGAGCTTCATGCTGAATCGCCTAAGGTTGGAGAATGTTTCCCCCAGGTCTGTTAGGAGATCTTCTTTCTTCTCGGACTTGACCACCACATTATCGACGTAGGCCGGCACATTCCTGCCAATCTGTTCCTGGAGGCAACACTGCATGCACCGTTGGTACGTGGCGCCGGCGTTCTTTAGGCCGAAAGGCATGGAGACGTAGCAGAAGGCCCCGAATGGGATGATGAACGATGTCTTGATCTCGTCAACCTTCTTCATCTTGATCTGATGATAGCCCAAGTAGGCGTCGAGAAAACATAAGATTTCGTAGCCGGCCGTGGAGTCAATCACCTGGTCGATGTGAGATA
>JAGXJF010003239.1:0-54566 GCA_019208055.1 Stipa capillata | reverse complement strand
TGGGATCCCAGCTGGCGATCCAGCCGCTGCGGGTTCGCCAAACGGACCCCGCGCGGCCGAGTGAAGTCCTCCGGGAGGTTGATGACGTCCGGGAAGCAGAAGAGTGGGGCGAAGCGATGGACATCGCCGCCCAACTCGGCAAAACACACCCATTGTTGGTGAAAACGGCGAAGGAGAGTGCCAACCTGCTGAACGGCTGACTGCGGCCGTTGCTGCAGGTAAGGCTTTTACCTTTGCATTTCTGTTTTCTGTTTCCCTTTTGTCTATGAGTTGCACCAATGGTGCACCCACTAGGGAGTAGCCTCATACTCTTTGGCCGACTAGGATAGTTGTAGTCGGGTGGAGGGTCCTTTGCTTTTTTTGCTGTAGATTTCTCTCTGGGTGCACGATCAGTGCACCCAGAGGGTGTAGCCCCCGAGCCTTCGGCTGACTATAGTAGTCGGGCGGAGGGTCCTTGAAGTTTTCTTTGTTTATCCGAGTAGCTCATCCTTCCCCACTTTTTCCTTGCAGAACTTGACCAAGCGGTCCCAGGACAAGACGGAGTTCCTTCAGGAGCAACTCCCTGCTTTTGATCGCCTCAGCCAGCGGAAGGCCGAGTGGGATCATTTGAAGGGGACTCTCCAGGCGACGCAGAATCGAGTGCTTGCTCGGGAGAGTGGCATTGAATCCCTGAAGAGGAACGTCTGCCAGGAGGCCGCCCGGGCTCGAGGTAAGGAGACTGAGCTTCTCTGATTACTTCTGTTTCTTGGTGCTGACCTGTCTCCTACAGTTGCGGAGGGTGAGGTTTCTAGGCTCAAGGTGGAGCTTGAGGTGATGAAGGCCCGCGTCGGGCAACTTGCCTCTGCTGAGGAGAGGGCCTCCAAGCTTCAGGAGGAGCTGGGGGCGAAGGAGGCTCGCGCCGGGCAACTTGCCTCCGCTGAGGATAGGGCCTCCAAGCTTCAGGAGGAGCTAGGGGTGGAAAAGGCTCGGATCGAGCGGTTGGAGAAGGAGGCAGTCGTCATGGACGGCAGCGTGAGGCGGGCTCTGGAAGCCGCCGAGGCAGCGGACAAGAGGGCCGCAGACTCTGTCGTTGGTATGTCCTTAACTCGGGTTTTGGTCAGTCGAAATCCACTGAGCGTCTTGTTGATGCCTTTGTTCTGCCTTTGTAGCTTTCCAAATTCACCTCAAGAAGGTCAGCGAGTCGGCTGAATCCTTGAAGGCGGCAGGTCAGATAGCCTGCGACGCCTTGTGGGAGAACGACCCAGTCCCAGACTGCGCGGATGTGGTAACGAAGCTCCTACGATGGGTGCCCGACCAGACGAAGTGGCTGCAGAAGGAGGCCACGGAAACTAGAGCCGTGCTATCTCTTGCGGTGGCCAAGTCCCACTACCCATTGCTTGACATGGAAGCAATCGGGGAAGGGTATGGTGCAGATGTTCTTGACAAAGACGTGCCAGGGCTGATGCAGGAGGTCGAGGCCACGGCAAAGTCCCTTCTCGATCGTGCCGGGCTATAAGGACAGGAAAATAAATGAACATTTGAACTATTCGATACGCATGTGAAGTACTCGGGAAGTCCAAGTGTACTTTGATTATGCATATTTTTTGGATGAACTTTGTTCTTCGTTAAGTTGGTTTCTTCCTTCGTTAAGGTGGTGTAGCCCCCGAGTGTCCATTATGCGTGGCCATGGGCACGCATAGTGGGCTAACCAGGAATTCTGAGGATTATGTCAACTAGAGCGAAGGAATATTTATTCATTCATCCATAATATTGAAATACAGAGTTTAAGCATAGAAATGAGCATAGAAATGACATAGCTGTTCAATGTTCCATGCGTTGGTGATGATGTTGCCATCTTGGTCCTTCAGTCGGTAAGCCCCCGGGCGTAGTACATCGGCGACCACGTACGGACCCTCCATGGTGGGGAGAGCTTGTGCTTATCAGTGTTGGATTGGACTCGGCGTAGGACCAAGTCGCCGATGTTGAAGGAACGTCCGCATACGTGTCAGCTCTGATAGCGGTGTAGGCCCTGCTGGTACTTTGCCGATCGAAGGAAGGCAACTTCACGTGTTTCTTCAAGCTGGTCGATAGCGTTTTGTCTCGCCTCTTCTGACTCGGCCTCAGTATAAGCCCGGACGCGTGGAGATCCATAGTCCAGGTCAGTCGGGAGGACGGCCTCGGCTCCATATACCATGAAGAAAGGTGTGTAACTAGTCGACCGGTTAGGTGTAGTCCGTAGGCTCCAGAGCACCGAGGGCAACTCAGATGCCCACTTGCCCGCAAACTTCTTCAGGCGCTAGAAGATCCGAGGTTTGATGCCTTGCATAATCAAACCATTGGCCCGCTCAACCTGCCCGTTCGTGCGTGGGTGTGCCACGGCGGCAAAGTTGAG
Organism: Stipa capillata; assembly: GCA_019208055.1. Classification (NCBI taxonomy): domain Eukaryota; kingdom Viridiplantae; phylum Streptophyta; class Magnoliopsida; order Poales; family Poaceae; genus Stipa; species Stipa capillata. The sequence goes on along the minus strand of JAGXJF010003239.1, from coordinate 52,195 downwards.
GCCAATGTTGTAGTCATCGAAAAATTAGAGGAAAGCTGCACCGGTGAACTACGTGCCATTGTCAGTGATGATGCTATTGGGGACACCGAAATGGTAGACGATATGCCGGAAGAACTCGCCGGCCCGTTTGGCCATGATAGTGGCAACTGTCTTGGCTTCAATCCACTTAGTGAACTTATCCACGACGACAAAGAGGTGGGTGTATCCCCCGGGAGCCCTCTTGAGGGGACCAACCATGTCTAGACCCCAGACAGCGAAAGGCTAGGTGATCGGGATAGGCTGGAGTGCCTGGGCCGGCAAGTGTGTCTGTCGGGCGAAGTATTGGCAGCCCTCGCAAGTGTGCACAATGTGCTCGGCATCCGAAACAGCGGTCGGCCAGTAGAAACCCTGTCAGAAAGCTTTCCCTACCAGTGACTTTGGTGCCGCGTGGTGCCCGCAAACTCCCGAGTGAATGTCACGTAGTAGTTGTTTCCCTTAATCTTGAGATGCATCGCTGGAGGATTCCGGAGGTGCTTTTCTTGTAGAGTTCACCTTCGACAACGACATAGGCCTTGGCGCGTCTTGGTCTGCTCCGATGGGAGAGTGTCTCCAGGAGGTAGTTGAGGAAATGCGTTGTCTAGTCGGGATCGATGACCAGAACTTCGTGGGGTGGCTGCTAAGTGCTATCCAGTTCTTCGGGGGGAGGCTCGGTGGTCTCGGGCACTGTCTCCGCTTTGATAGAAGGTACATGCAATTCCTGGAGGAAAACTCCAGTCGGGACGACATCCCGACTGGACCCCAGCTTGGCGAGTGCATCTGCAGCTTCATTGTCTCGGCAGAGGACATGCGTGATTTCGAGGCCATCGAACTTGGCTTCAAGCTTGTGCACCTCTTGGCAGTAGGCTTCCATGGCCGGGTCTCGGCATGACCAGTCCTTCATCACCTGCCGGACCACCAGTTCGGAGTCTCCGCGGGTGAGGACCCGACGGATCCCGAGTGAGGTGGCAATGCGAAGGCCGTGTAGTAAGGCTTCATATTCGGCGACATTGTTGGATGCCGGGAAGTGGATTTGTAGCACGTACTTGAAGCCTTCTCCTTTCGGAGAAATAAGCTCGATGCCAGCCCCCGCGCCCTGAAGCATTAGTGAGCCGTTGAAGTAGAGCGTCTAATGTTTGAGGTCAATGACAGAGGGCGGGGACTGGACTTCTGTCCACTCGGCCATGAAGTCGGCAAGAGCTTGATATTTGATAGCCTTGGGTGGGGCGTAAACTATGCTAAATGCTATTAGTTCCATTGCCCATTTAGCAATGCTCCCTGTGGCGTCACGGTTGTTGATGACGTCTGCGATCGGGAAGGAGCTAACCACCGTAATCGGGTGTCCCTGGAAGTGGTGGACTAGCTTCCGAGATGCGAGGAACACCGCGTAAATTATCTTCTGTATTTGTGGGTATCGCGTCTTGGACTCGGAAAGTACTTCACTGATGAAGTAGACCAGGCGCTGAACCTGCATGGTTCTCGGAAATCTCAGCCTGCTAGAGGGCTGCTTCCTCCACTAGGATCCAGAGCCGCCGGAGTTCGTCGTGACCCGCCTTCAGGGATATTGATGGCACGTGCCGCCACTGAGGCAGCGACGATGTTGTGACTGGGAAGCAGAAATATCAGGACGCCATCCCTTTCACGCATGCGGAGTGCATTGTGGACCTGGCGTCCATGATCCCGCATGTCTTCATTGCGTTCTCTTTCTCCGTGCTGGCGAGCCAACGCGGTTAGCTATTCGGCCAGTTCTTCCTCCTTGGCAAGAAGGCGGAGCCGAGTGGCCGCTAGCTGTTCGGGAGTCTGCTCTTCAATGGGGACGGGCTGGTTGTCGTTGTTGACCAGCGCGCCCAGGTTAGCCATGAAGACCTCCCGAGAAGGATGGTGGCTTCCTGCGCTCTCGAAATCGTCCGAGTTATACTCAAGGACAGATAGGAGAGACTCGATTGCACCAACCAGTCAGGATCCCTGCTCGACGGGTGGGAATCCGTGTTCGAACAGCAGATCCGGCTTCGACGTAACCTCATCCTTGGTGAGGGGGCCGAAGGCGTGGACTCAGGGGCGAGTCCGAGTGAAGATGTTGATGAAGCCTCTGTTGATCGGTAGGAAGCTGAGTCGCAGAGTGAATACTGCGAGCTTGTCGGCGATGAAGTCCATCTTTTCGAATTGGAAAAGCTGTCCTGGATCAGGGACAACATCCAGGGAAGCAAATCGCATGATACTGCCCGGAACAAAGTCACCGTTGTTGCTGAAGAAACCCATCTGGATCTGTCCGGATGGATCTATGCGCACACCCTCTACCTGGCGCGCCAACTGTCGGTGTTGTAATCCGGCAATAATGAATGCGGGGCAGCGTATGCACAGCAGATCTAGATGGGTGCACATGGGAGACAAAGTTTAGACAGGTTCAGTCCCTCGAGGAGAGGTAATACCCTACGTCCTGTGTTTGGTGGATGATATTGCTTGTATCCCGAGTGCCGCAAGACCTCGAGAAAGATCTCTAGGTTGCTAAGGCTATATGTGTAGGAAAGTATGGGAACTTATGAAACCGTACCGATCAGAGAATCGCTACCAGGCCTTATATAGGTGACCGGGGTAGGGTTACAAGAGTCTAGATCGGCTTACAGATTGGTGTCCTACGTAGTTACAATAGAATCCGGGATTGCTGGGTAAGTGATTATCCCTATCTTGCACTCCAAGACGATGAGGTGCCCCCGTGTAGAAGTCGAACTCCGAGTAGTCGGTGCGGCCCACCCTACGTCCAGAGGGCTGGCTTTGTCCTCCTTGATGATACCGGGTGCCATGCCATCTTCATGAGTACATTAAGGGCGTGATTGATTTTAGAAGAGCCGCCGAAGGGGATATGCTCAATAAGGGGACTGAATACAGATGTTGTCCATGCATTGACTGTCATAACGTGAAGATGTTCAACAACACAAGGCAGATCGAAGCACACTTGATCCAAAGGGGTTTCAAAGATGGGTATACATGTTGGACCAAGCACGGTGAGGAGGAGGTATTCATACATGAAGATAGCAATAGAGGCGACGACAGAGTGACTGATATTCCAGATGTAGTCGATTGTACTGCAGATGACGATAGTGAGTTATCAGAAGATGATGAAATGCACAATTTAGATCAGATGCTTCGGGACACTGAGGGGAACGACCTTGACGATGCTAGTTACAGTAAATTCTGTAGATTGGCGGCAGACTCGGAGAAACCATTGTTCTCGGAATGCAAGCAATAGATGGTCCGACAAGAGCTTCACTATGCTATTAAGCCTATTAGCAGACATGCTCCCAGAGGAAAATCAGGTGCCGATAACCACGTACAAAGCCAAGCAGATTCTTTATCCTTTGGGATTGGAAGTTGAAAGAATACAGGCGTGTCCCAATGACTGCGTACTCTATCGTAAAGAGTTTGCAGACTTGCATTCATGTCCTGTGTGCAAAGCATCTTGCTACAAGCACAAGAGTACTGAACCAGAGGGCATCGACGATGGTGAGGAAGTGATTAAAGGAACTCCAGCGAAGGTTGCTTGGTACCTTCCAGTAATTCCCTGTCTGAAGCATTTATTTACGAATCGAAAGGAGGCTGAACTGATGCGTTGGCATGCCAAGGGGAGGAATGTTGATGGAAAGTACAGACACCCCACGGATGCCATACAGTGGAGAAACATTGATAGGAAGTATGAAGACTTCGGTGATGAAGTGAGGAACATAAGGTTCGGATTGAGTACAGATGGAATGAATCCTTTTGGCAGCATGAGCAGCTGACACAACACTTGGCCAGTGCTTCTCTGTATTTACAATCTCCCTCCTTCATTGTGCATGAAGCGGAAGTATATTATGATGTCAATACTTATTCAAGGGCCAAGGCAACATGGTAATGACATCGATGTGTACTTTGCACCATTGTATGATGACCTGCAGACATTGTGGAATCCAGGGGTACAGGTATGGGATGCATTCAAAAATGAGTATTTCACTCTACGATCCTTGTTGTTCTGCACTATCCATGATTATCCCGTTTTTAGTAATACGTCAGGCCAAAGTACGAAAGGAGGCAATGCATGTGTTACTTGCATAGATGATATCGCGAGCTTGTACCTAGAGAACTCACGCAACACTGTGTACATGCGGCACCATAGGTTCTTGCAAAGAGATCACCTGTACCGCAAGTTGAAGAAGTAATTTGATGGGAATACGGAGCACGGTCCAATACCAAGGCCTTACCGCGGGACAGAGGTGTATGAGATGATTAAGGACATCAATGTTATGCTTGGAAAAAGATGAAAATTGATGACCCGTGAGAAGGCGCCCACCTGGAAGAAGAGATCCATATTTTGGAACTTACCTTATTGGAAGGATCTAGAAGTTCTTCACTGCATCAATGTCATGCACGTTGAGAAAAATGTGTGTGACAGTGTGATGGGTCTATTGCTTAACATTAAGGAGAAAACAAAGGATGGAATTAAGGCACGACTAGACCTGGTCGATATGGGCATTAGACCTGAGCTAGCACTAGTAGTAACTGAGAAAGGGCGAACTTACCTCCCCCCAGCTTGTTACACTCTATCAAAGGCTGAGAGAACCGAACTGTGCAAGTTTTTGCATGGTGTCAAAGTTCCATCTGGGTACTCTGCGAACATAAAAAAGCTTGTTTCGATGGAGGACTTGAAATTAGTTAGCATGAAGTCTCACGATTGTCATATTCTGATGACACAGATGTTGTCAGTTGCGATTCGGAGTATTTTGCTGATCGAGGTCCGAGAAACAATTATGAGGTTATGTTCATTCTTTAACAAGATTTCATAAGGTCATGGATCTCTCTGAACTTGATCAACTACAAGAGGAGGTGGTGCTCACTCTTTGTCAGTTTGAGATGTATTTCCCACCATCGTTCTTTGATGTCATGGTCCATCTTATTATTCACCTTGTTCACAAGATAAAGATGTGCGGCCCGGTTTTCCTTCGTAGCATGTACCCGTTCGAGCGATATATGGGAATTCTCAAGGCTTATGTGAGGAATCGATATCGACCGGAGGGCAGCATCGTAGAAGGTTACGCAGCGGAAGAAATTGTAGAGTTCTACATGGACTATATGGCTAAAGTCGAGCCTATAGGTGTTCCTAGATCTCGCCACGAGGGAAGGCTTCAAGGCATCGGGACCATCGGAAGGAAAGCTATCAGTGTCGATCGGGTTGGCCATGCGCAAGCCCATTTCACTGTACTGCAGCACATGACTTCAGTGTCCCCATATATCGAGGAGAACAAGGCGAAGCTGAAACAAGACTATCCAAAGGCGATGGATGCTTGGAGGATGAAAGAGCACAACAAAATGTTCAACCTATGGTTCAAGCATCGATTGTGTCAGGGGTCGTCAACTGACATGCTGTAATGCCCACTTTTCACGATTAGGGTTTTGCATTCATCTCGCATGCATGCCATCATCCCCGCACCCACACCTTGTTTAAACTTAAATGTGCTAAGATTTTATTTTATAGAATACGTACATATCTCATCCTCGGTGGATAATTTTACAAACACCAATCAACTTATTTACATTATCAAATAGCAATGTTAGCAATAGAGGTGAAGGAGATCAATGATACCCCAAATGTCCCTCTCCCGCCTTCCATTCACACATGTTAGGTTTTGCTAGCTCCAAGGAAGCAATTCGCATTCGAATCATTAAAATGGCAGAACTAGGGTTAACCAGTTAGGCAATATTCCCGTAGTTGAAAAGTCATCAAGGTTTGTAAATGGCCCATGAATATAAGTATTCTAGCTACATCTAAATTTTTAGAATTTTGGAATATTTTAAGACCTAGTTGCAGTTCAAACCAATTTGTAGATCAAATTTGAGTTTGAATTCAAAACCAGGCCAAAGAGTATCCAAATGACCTCAAAATTTTACAGTAGGCTCTACCAGACATCTTATGAATTGTGTAAAAATTTCAAAATTTTTGGAGCCCGTTTGGATGGTTAAATCGATTAAAAAGTAACCCTGTAGATTAGAAAAAGGAAAAAGGGATTTTAAAAAGAAAACAGGCCGAGGCTTATTGGGCCGAGGCCTATTCGGCCAGCCCGCAAACCAGAACCCGTTTTCCCTTCTCCCCTTTCCACCTCTCCCTCTGGAAAATGCCCCCGGGGCTGATCCGCCTCCTCCCTCCTCCCGGTCCGCAGGGCCCGCTCGTCAGGGCGCCCCCGCCACGTCGCCGCCGCCGGTTAGCCGAGGTGGGCGGCGCCCCACCGTTCCGATCGTGCCGCCACCCCATTTAAGCCTCCTTCGGACAGCCACTCTCCCTCTCCTCTTCCCCACTCCACCGCAGCCCTAACGCCCCTCTCCCCGGTGCCTTGCTCCCCCGCACCGCCACGTTCTTCCCCGAGCTCGGCATTTGCTCCGACAAGCAATACCTGGGCACCTAGTGAGCCCCGACTCCCCTTCCCGAGCTCTCGCGCTCCCTCTTCTTCCCCCTCACCCATTTCTCTCCTCCCTTCCTTAGATCTGCGCCGGAGCCCTCCCCACCGTCGTTTTCTTCCTCGCTTCCAGCCAACGCCCCGACGAGCTTTCGCCTCCGCTCCGGTGCGTTAAAAGCTCCAATCTTTTGCCCTCGTGCTTCTCCTCCCTTCCCCTAATCTTCTCCCCTATTTCTCCTTGTAGCTTGGCGTCTCAAAGCACCTCCCCGACGACGACCGACGCCTCCCTCCGCCGCACGCCGCCAAGAGCCCGACCCGGACCTCCTCCGCCTTCCCGAGTGCGCGCCTTACCTCCAGGGTGAGCACCCGGTGCTCCCACCGCTTCCCCCTTGGACCGCCGTGCCCCGTATTGTCCCGGAGCTTCTCCGGTGAAGCTCCGGTGAAGAGCGCCACCGCCCGAGCCTCTACTCCGGCCACCCCAGCACCAGAGAGAGAGAGGAAAAGGGAGGCCCCGTGGCAAGCCCTGATTGGCTGGACAGGCCCAGTCAGCGGCTGACTGTGCCGCCCGAGCCCAGTCAGCACGGCCACAGGGCCCCACATGTCAGCTGGGTGCGTTTAGGGTTAGGAGACCTAGGGTAGATTAGTTGGGTACGCGTAGCAATTAGGGTTTCGCAGATTAGGGTTAGGTTTTGTCGATTTCTCGATAGATCTTCGAAATGCCGTATCTTTTAAACCGTAACTCCAAATTGAACAAAATTTACCTTTCTGGAATCCTTGAGAAATTTCCTACAACTTGGTTGAAACAAAATTTCAAAATTTGAAATGTAAATCCAGACCAATTTGAGTTTGAATTAAGTTCATTTCTTTCGTACAAAGTTTTCAATAATCCGTAACTTTTGAACCATAGCTCCAAATTTAGTAAACTTTATATTTCTGGAAACCTTATGACATTTCCTACGATCTGGTTCAAACACAATTTTCAGATTCACAATCAAAATTTTGAGCATTTTGGCGTATACCCTAGTTCACCCCCCTGTTTGATGCGATGTTTTCGGTGAATCCTAACTTAACGATTATAGTTCCGAATCGAGTGATTTCAGTTGCGTTAGGATCGTATCTCAGAGCATTTCCCTAATATGATCATTTCTAAACGTGGCCATCTATCGAGACTAGTAACTTTCAATCCTAGCTTGCAACCGAACGAAATTGACATGCATGCGTTACTAGGGCCATAGCTTAATCTCTAAACATGCAAATTAAGGAATTCTTGTTGCATCGGATTTCTAACATCCATAAGTCACATTAGAGATGCATACCTAGCATCATTCAACATGCATTCATGCTGGACTCATCCTTATTCCTTTGTCGTTTCTTTTCCGGTCTTTTGCGTTGTTTGCAACAGATTCCGAAGAAGGTGACCACTTGGCTTTCACATCAGAGCAAGATCCAGAACCCTGTGACCAAGGCAAGCAGAGCTTGTTGCATATTACATTGTGATTTACATGCTTTACTTATATATGTTTATGTGGTGAATGTTTGCTTGAAACACATGATCGGTATTTGAGCGAACTAGTATGACTAGGATGTGTCATGCGATTATGTTCAGCTATGGCTGCGAATTAACCTTGTTGCCCAATCAACTTTAACTTAATAAGGTGAGATGGGAGAGCCGAGGGTGTGCTTGGTGAATACGGTTGGTATGTTATCTGAAGAATTGAATACGGCCCCCGGTGTTTTGAAGTGTGTTTGCCATCATACCCTCCTGAGGTGATTTCATCTAAGCACTCCCTTATCACCGCGTGGACGTTACCGAAATCGACACTAGGGTATATCTGATGGTAAGTCTCAATTCCGCTTGGAGCCTTGCAACCTCCAAGGGTAATGCACTCGTATACCTGTAGTGGTCGTATTGTTGGTAACGGTCCGAGAGATTGTTTGGAAATGTTGTGGTGTTTCACCAATTGTTAAAATGGGATGTGGGCTGCCCCAAAATAAGCTTGGACATGATGATGTGAATGTTGTTATGGTCGTACCTTGAATTATATACAATCTGGACTGCGGGCTACATCCCGGTAGTTTTTCCTTTATATTGTTAGTGCCATGCCATAATTTGTATATCTAGTTGACTTGGATCGTACCATGTTTTATTTCTGTCATAGTAATGCATGTGTAGGACATTTAATCAAGCACGAATAAGTCTTGCGAGTATGTTTGTACTCACCTAGGATATTCCTAGATCATTGCGGGTGAGCCAGTGGTCGAGGATTACTTCGATGATGCCTAGCTACTTGGTTTTCTTGGTTGGCTATCGACTCGTGGGATTTTGGTGACTATTGGGCAGCGATTGATGCACTGCTGCAGATTTTGGGTCTTTTATTCTGCTGTTGCATGAATACTCTAGATTTGATTATGTTTCCAGTTATCGCTGAATGATGTATTCATATAGTCCCACGTGGACAGCTAGGTGTATTATCGTATCGTAGTGGTTCGTGTGATGATATGCTTGCTGTCCAACATATGCCCCCACCTCCCATCTGTCATGCGTGTATGTTGAAATGGGGAGTGTGGTTGGGTGCGTATGGAGGTGCTTGTTATTTTACTTCGGTTCATGTGGAATGCAAAGTGAAAGTACGGTCCATTGCCAAAGTGAGTCATACGCGTGAGGCGTATGTGTTTGGAATCGTGATCCCCCAATCAGGCCGTGGTGAGTCATACGCAGTGCGTCGTATGCACGTCGCACGGGGCGGGGGTGGGCCATAGACCGTCGCAGGTAGCGGCTATGGTCACCATCTTCACTTGTTGTGAATCCCTTGAATTGGATTAGAATACCGAGTCCCTCACAGCTTGGTATCAGAGCCGAGCTGGCCGTAGGAAGCCAATTGCAGGTGGTCGTTAGTTAGGACTTGGCATCACCAAGAAAGCTATTTTGCAAAACTTAAAACTTATGTTCAAAATCAGCAAGTAGATTGCTTGTTTATTCCTTACCCTCATCACTCTTAGTTCTGAATTTTCTCCCCTATTGCATTTGTTTTTGCTTTTGGCTAACCTTGACCCATTCCTTTGTTTTGTTAGATGGAATTTCTAGTTGGTGCATGCCACCCATGCCTTGGATGTTGATGGGTTTCTGGAGGTACTTTTGTACATGCTCCGGGAACTCAGATTCCCATGTCTCCCGGAGTACCTTGTGCATAGAGCCGACCTAAGGTTTGGCATGTACGAGTACCGGGCACGCGTGTTCATCAAACTGCGTGAGAGTGACCCTCCGCATCAGCCATGCTTCTTCAATGGTTATGGAGCTGAGTTGGAGTCTGCAGTCCAAGATGCCGCAATTCTGCCATGTGTCATCTTCGCCATGAGCTTCCGGGCCTCGCCAAGGGCCCCTTCTCCTTTTTCCCGTCACGTACTCCCCTGGAGGACGTGGCACCGTCTGAAGATTTCACCCAGGAGAACAACGTGGCACTAGCCCATTTGGGGCATCTCGTTCGATCCTTGGACGTGGCGTATCGTGCCCGTGGGTTCGAGATGAGGCGGTATCATCATCGTCTCCTCATCTCCCTGGAGCTTGCTTATCACCAAAGGATGGACTTTGCCGCACCCCCTCACTTCTGGACTGGGGAGGGCATCTACTCGGTCTATGAAGGAGGTCCGTGGGTGCACCATTATCCATCGGTGGGCGGAATGGAGATTGGTTTCCCACCCGATGTGTTGCGTTCGCAAATGTCGGTGGGCAGCGTTCGTCGCATTCCCTCTGTGGTTCCTCAGTATGGACATAGGATCCCTTTGTTTCATTCTTTGGTTCCTCTCCCCACTGATTTGGAGGCCTATGAGATCCGTCGTCGCAACGAGGGAGCTCCATATAGTCCCTAGTAGTGCTGTCCAGATTTTGGTGTTAAGTTGAAGGTCTCATTTTGTGGTGTAAGCCGAACCAAATCCTAGGGTTAAGGTATCTTTTAGAGGCATGTAATTGGGTATTGGAGGCTGCAATTTTGGCACATTGTAACATCTATTTCACCGTAAGGTGATCTAAACCGCAGCCCCATCTATGAACTATGTCGAACGTATTAATGCAATCGAGAATTGTTGTCAATCGTTCTTACCATTGTTTTGTGCTTCATTTTCTTGTGAAAATGTGTATGGAACAATGTAACATGTTCATGAATACCTCGCTGCACCATTGTGGAAATACCTTAGTTTTCCATTTCCCAAGTGTTGCCGTCTCATTCTGTTGTCCTTTGGTTGCAACAGCATGGTGTCTGGAACGCATGGAGCTGCACGTGGTCGCCGTGAACGTGAAGAGGAGGAAGTGCCACCCCCTCCCCAGCAACCAAACATAGCGGACTTGTTGGCAACCCAGAATCGGATTCTTGAGCAACTCGCGTGCAATCAAGGCGCAGCTAGTGGTCAAGTGAGAGGTGGTCTAGCTGATTTTCAGCGGACTCAACCGGCAACCTTCGACCGAGCTGATGATCCGTTGGAGGCAGACAATTGGATCCGCACCGTCGAGAGGAAGCTTCTGCTAGCCCAATGTGCGGAGGCCAACAAGGTCAATTTTGCCTCCCACTACCTCGAAGGAGCTGCAGCAGATTGGTGGGAGAATTTCCTGGCTATGCAAGCGCAGGGTCATGTGGTCACGTGGGCCGAGTTCCGAACCAGCTTCTGTGAATTCCACATTCCCTCTGGGATCATGGCACTGAAGAAAGAGGAGTTCCGCGACCTGCGTCAAGGCAAGAAATCGGCTCTTGAGTTTCTCCGTGAGTTCAACCATCTAGCGCGATATGCACCGCGTGAGGTATCTACGGATGAAGACAAGGTGGAGAAGTTTATGGGCAAGCTGAATGAGGAATTGCAAGCCAAGCTTGCTACCGTCGACGTGTGAGATTTCTAGCACCTGGTGGACAAGGTCATCAAAGTGGAGGCCAAAGAGTTAGCCCTCAACAGGACTCGCAAGCGCGAGAGAGAGGTGCTGAGATCTGCTGCAAGTAGTTCGCAGAAGCCACGGGTGTGGCAGCCACAACCACCCCGTCCTACGGGATCGCACCCACCAAGGCCACAAGGTTATGCGCCTCGTCCCCAGCAGCAAGGTTTTCAGCCTTGTCCCCAAGGAGGACAGCCGCGACCCGCGGTGGATTGGAGCAAAGTTAAGTGCTACAATTGTGGGAAGATGGGGCACTTCGCTGACCGCTGCACCTCGCCGTGCACAAATAATGCCTTTGCTCCCGGGAGACAGCAAGGACAAGCCAACAAAGGCCCTCAAGTCAGGGATCCAGCCCCCAACCAGACTCAAGTCGCCGGCCGTGTCAGGGTGAACCTCGTCACAGCCGAAGAGGCGCAGGATGCACCGGAGGTGGTGTTGGGTACACTTTCCGTGAACTCAACTCCCGCCACCGTTCTTTTCAATTCCGGAGCATCCCATTCCTTTATATCCAGCAAGTTTGCACATGATAATCATGTTCCCTCATCAGCATTGCATCATCCCCTCATTATTGCAACACCCGGCTCGGAATTAAGGACCGAGCTCGTCTGCGAGGGTGTTAAGCTGGAAATTGGTGGAGAGTTATTTCTAGCTAATATGGTGGTTCTTGGATCGAAGGGTTTAGATGTTATCTTGGGCATGAATTGGTTGGTCCAACACAAGGCAAAAATAGATTGTGCCGAAAGGTCCGTCTCCCTTGTTGCCAACTCCGGCAAAGAAGTGACATTCGTGTCGTCATCTTCGTCAGGGCATCTTTTTGCCATGAGCGGCACCTAAGACCAGGGAATTGAGCTAGTCCCAGTGGTATGTGAGTACCCAGATGTTTTCCCTAAAGAATTGCCGGGTATGCCTCCTGACCGTGCAGTGGAATTCGTTATCGATCTTCCACCCGGTACTGCCCCTATTTCGAGGCGACCGTATCGGATACCCCCAAATGAGTTGTTGGAGATGAAGAAGCAACTCAAGGAGCTTGAGGACAAGGGCTTCATTAGACCTAGTTCCTCGCCATGGGGTTGTCCTGCGATGTTCGTGAAGAAGAAGGATTCAAGCCTACGGATGGTAGTGGACTACCGTCTGTTGAATGAGCTCACGGTGAAGAATAAGTATCCTCTTCCCCGGATTGATGACCTATTTGATCAATTAGCCGAAGCATGTATCTTCTCCAAGATTGATCTCAGGTTAGGTTACCACCAAATAAAAATCAGATCTGAAGATATCCCAAAAACAGCCTTTACCACTCGCTATGGATCATACGAGTACACCGTCATGTCATTTGGTTTGACCAACGCCCCTTCCACCTTTATGCAACTCATGAATTCGGTATTCATGGAGTATCTTGATCGATTTGTTGTCATCTTTATTGATGACATCCTCATCTATTCCAAGTCTGAACCGGAGCATGAAGACCACTTGAGAATGGTGCTCGACAAGCTCCGTGAGCATCGTCTGTATGCAAAATTCTCAAAGTGCGAGTTTTGGAAGCATCAAGTGGAATTCTTGGGTCACGTGCTTTTAGTTGAAGGTGTTGCTGTAGACCCGAGCAAAGTGCAAGCCGTCCAAGAATGGAAGCAACCTAAGTCAGTTACCCAGATCCACAGTTTTCTTGGATTGGCGGGTTATTGTCGTCGATTCATCGAAGGTTTCTCTTCCATAGCAAAGCCAATGACTGAGTTGTTGAAGAAGGATAAGAAGTTTATGTGGTCCGACAAGTGTGAGGGGAGTTTCCAAGAGCTCAAGAAGAAGTTAACATTGGCACCCGTGCTTATCCTCCCAGATATCCACAAGAGTTTTGAAGTCTATTGTGATGCTTCTCGAAATGGGTTGGGTTGTGTCCTCATGCAAGAGGATCACGTGGTGGCTTATGCTTCACATCAATTGCATCCTCATGAGGCCAATTATCCCACTCATGACCTGGAGTTAGCAGCCGTGGTTCACGCTCTCAAGATTTGGCGCCATTACCTCATCGGTAATCGTTGCGAAATCTTCTCGGATCATAAGAGTTTGAAGTATTTATTTACTCAACCAGATCTGAATCTTCGGCAACGGAGATGGCTTGAGTTCATTAAAGATTATGATTTGGGTTTAAATCACACCCCCGGCAAGGCCAACATCGTCGCCGACGCACTTAGCCGGAAAGCCTATTGCAACAATGCCGCCATCCTTAAGCAACAACCACCGCTCTACTTGGAATTTCAGCGACTCAATCTTGAGATGGTTGAGCAAGGTTCTCTCGCTGTTCTGAAGGTGAAACCATCCTTGGAAGACCAAATCAAGGCCGCACAAGCACAAAATGTTGGTATGCAGAAGATAAGAGAGAAGGTGAAGAATGGTACCACTACTTGCTTCACCGAAGATAAGAACGGAGTCCTTTGGTTTGGGAAGCGACTCGTGTTGCCCAAGGACCAGCAACTAAAGGATTTAATCCTTCATGAAGCTCATAACTCCCCGCTGTCCATCCATCCCGGTACCACCAAGATGTACCAAGATATTCATCGTCGATTTTGGTGGACCCGAATGAAGCGGGAGATTGCCCGATTTGTTGCTGAATGTGACGTATGTCGTCGCGTGAAGGCTGAGCATCAAGGACCAGCAGGTATGCTTCAACCCCTCCCTGTTCCCGAGTGGAAATGGGAAGAAATCGGCATGGATTTCATGGTAGGGTTACCGAAATCTCCGAAGGGCAACGATGCAATATGGGTGATTGTGGATCGCCTCTCCAAGGTAGCTCACTTCATCCCCGTGAAGACCACTCATAAGGTGAGTCAATTAGCGGAGTTGTATATTGCCCGCATCGTTTGTCTCCATGGTGTTCCCACAAGGATTGTTTCGGATCGGGGCATACCAACCGGTTTTGGAAGTGTTTGCATGAGGCCATGGGAACTTCTCTATCGTTTAGCACAGCATTCCATCCTCAAACCGGAGGTCAAGTTGAGAGAACCAATCAAATCCTTGAAGACATGTTGAGGTCTTGTGCCCTCACTTTCGGCTCCAATTGGGAGAAGTGTTTGCCGTATGTGGAGTTCGCTTACAACAATAGTTACCAAGCTAGCCTTGGTATGGCACCGTTCGAAGTACTCTATGGAAGAAGATGTAGGACTCCTCTAAACTGGTCCGAGACCGGTGAGAGATAGTTCTTTGGACCAGATGCAATTAAGGAAGCTAATGATGAATAGTACGGTTTCCCGCATATTAGGGGTATCCGTATACAGAATCCCGGGACTTTAGGAAGGTACAGCGTACCCGGTAAGGATCCCTGGACGACAAGGTAACCCCTCTCAGGAAGGGAAGACTCCCCTTAAACTAGGAAGTCAATCCCGACGTTTAAGGAGGCCAGAGTCCTACTCGAGCGTAAGTCCACGTCCAGTACGACCCTGGGAACCCCCTATATAAGGATCAGCAATCCCATAGGAGGGGGGGAGGTTCTACAAGTCTTGGAGGTCTTTCTAGTCGCAGCACAAGCAGCATAGGATCTCAGGAGGCGAAGCCCTAGAAGACCCACTGCCTCGAAGGAGTCGAGCCCGGTGGTTTAGCTAGATTAGTCTACGATTAGGCCTAGGGTAGTCACTAACATACACCCCCTATTGTAAGCGTGTTCTCCATCAATATATAGCAACAGGACGTAGGGTTATTATCCTGAGGGAGGCCGAACCTGTATAAAAACGGCTGTCCCCTGCTGTCAGAGCTCCTGGCACTTGGGCCCTAGAGGTCCCTACCCCCCAGTAATCATCACTCCACGAATACTGTAAGATCGCCGATTCACCGATCGTCGACAGATGGCGCCGACCATGGGGACCTCTCCGGACCAAGCCGTCCAGGAAGAATCAGAGTCGGCAGGACGTGCAACTAAGCGCGATCAGATCCCAGCGCCGGTTGCACAGCCCTCACCGGTTTCGACCGAGGAGGAAGAAGCAAACCCAGCAGGAAAACCGATCGCAGTCTCGCCCTGTACTGGGTACTCGGACCAGGGTTTCTATGACAACTTTGGCCCTATGGACCCGTACCCGGTTACGGATCATATCGAGTGGATTTCGGAGAGTACGCCCCTGGAGCAGATCACTTCAGAGTCGAGTGCGCCAGGGCCTTCAGCGGGAAGTTGGTCTTGAACGACGACTTCCCGGCAGGAATGACCAGCCCCATGGTTGGAATTTCTCCTGTAAACTCTGATCGTGAGAACGATCAAGATCTTACACACGTCGCGTCCGATGAGGACAAGGTGATGGAATACGAGTACACATCGTCCAGCCAAGGACCTCGAATGGTACTCACGATCGACGATGGTCGAGAAGACCTCGAAGATCAGAATCTGCCCGGGGGCTCGCAGCAGCATAATGCAATGGCTGCCTCCCATATGAACGGGGGCTTACCCACCGCCGGGGAAAGAACTCCTCGCCAGAACGGAGACCCGCCTGCCGCTGTGGAGAGACCCCCCCCGGGAACGTACACCGGAGAACTTCCGAACAGAGAAGATCATGTTCGATGTGGTCGACTTCAAAACAGCATACAATGCTATCTTGGGGTGCCCTACTTTGGCCAAGTTCATGGCAGCTACGCACTATGCCTACCAGTGCATAAAGATGCCCGGCCCAAAAGGTGTCCTCACGATAAAGAGCTCCCCCAGAGAAGCACTCCTCTGCGACAAGCGCAGCCTCGACCTCGCAGAGCAGCACCTACCCTCTAACCAAGACGCCAGCGTAGCGGCTCCCGCCACCACGTTGTCAAGACCACCTCCACGACTACGAGCGACGACTTCAGAAAGTACCCCCGCCAAGTCGGAGAAAGAGCTCCACGATTAGGTCGGAACAAGGAGAAAACAGGGCCTTCCCCTAGACAGGACAACGGCTCCTTGGGAGAAGCCGCCCGATCCAGGTCGCTCGTGCCAACAGTAGAAAGGTCGCGTCCATTAGAGAGTCCCGTGCAACCACCTTCGGTAAGATCGCATGACCGTCGCCTCCTCATCGGTAGATTCTAAAGTTGCACCAGCTCCAGCCTTAAAGATCGTCAAGCTACGAACAATTCGATGATAAGACGCTCCGGGCGCCGCCGCCCAGCATGCGCACTCGACAAAGTTTCGTCAGCGGGTCACGATAAGAGGATGAGAGTCTCTGGGGCAACCGGCGACAAGCTAAATGAGGAGGGGACGGCTTAGTTTGTCTCAGTTTTCATAGAATTATTTTTCTTACAGTAGCCTATAAAAGACACAGTTTTGAATTATACCAAGTCTCTAGTTCAATGTTTTTCATCATTAATTATTTCAGACTACCTATCCGAGATATCTCTCGAAAAGTCAGTCAGGGGCTGGATAAGAACACGGCAAGTTGATGTACGAGTACGAGTACTGAATTCTTCGACCCGCACAAGGGACAAGGGTTTTGCGCTATAACTGTCAGGGACACAAGGAAAACCCCTTAACGCGTTTGCAGGTGACAGGGGAGCCACTGAGCCCCCCACCTGACCAGACCTAAGGCCTGGTTGACTAAGCTCCCCAGTTCCATAGCAATGTCCCCTGATCCCAAGTAAAGGAAGGGAAAAAGGTACGAGTACGACTAGATCAACGGAACCCGTACGCTTATCCACGTCTTCGACTACTCGGAGCAGAAGATACCTCAGGTAGAGTGAAACTTTGTTAATCGGGCAAGTGTAGAATTTACTAGCCAAACACCGGAGTCTTCCCTCAACAGAGGAATACGGAGGTGCTGCCATGGCCACGACAAGCTGTACGAAAGACCCCTTATCGCGTTTACTGATGACGAGGAGCCACGGAGCCCTCCATCCGACTAAACCTAAGGATTGGTTAATCACAGCAAGAACGACCTACAGCACTATTCATATACCTACACCGAAGGGAGGCAAAGGGCATTGGCTCCGACTAAAGTCTACGCTTGCATCCGACAAGGTTTCATGAAAGCAGATCAGACAAGGTTTCGAAAAACCAACAAAACACACAGATTAAGCACAGTTACTAATCAAAAAGTGTTAAGTCAGTTTAGCAGGTTATCTACATTCATCCATTCGAGGCCTCTTTGCCTCACAGTTGGTTCCCCGCTGGTCACGGACGAAGCGAGCAAAAGGCAAAAGGTTAGTTTCAGTAAAGGCAAATTACGACTAACGTTTTCAGTTGTTTATTGTATCTAGAAGCGCCGCGACCGGGGGGCTAGACCCTTGCTCAAGTTGGACGATAGGCGTCCTGAGCTAGGGGCTCCACAGCCGACTAGCCCCATGCCGAAACTGACTCCCCCAACCGGAGAATGCCTGCAGTATGCACTGCAGATTGACTTCCCGGCCACGAATAACGGGGCCGAGTATGAGGATTTGCTTGCCGGTCTCCGAGTCGTCTCCGCACTTGGTATCCGTTGCCTACTCGTGAGTGGGGACTCACACCTGGTAGCGAGACAAGTGTCCAAGGAATATCAGACCTTAGACCAGAACATGGCAGCTACCTAGCAGAGGTGAGGAAGCTAGAGAGGAAATTCATCGGGCTCGAATTACGGTACATCCTAAGGAAGGATAACCACCGAGCCGATAGTCTTGCCCGCCTGGCGTCCTCATGATCTCTATGTCTATCCGAGACCTTTGCAAAAAGGATTTCGACGCCGTCCATAGCTTCTAGCGAACCTGTGGACGAAGGAATGGCTGACTTCGAGTCTAAGAGCCGTTCAAGGACGTCACCAGGTATTGACGCTCCAAGTGGGGTTACGGGTCAACTCGTAGCTCCCGTCGGTCTTGAGGATTCGTGGATAGAACCCATCCACATGTACCTTCACGATCGAACAGTACCCGAGGACGATGCACTATCTGAGCAGGTTGCCCGACTTGCCTAGATGTACTTCCTGAGCGACGGGGCCCTCTATCATCGAGGAGCTCACGGAGTGCTCATGAGGTGTATCACTCGGACGCAGGGTAAAAAAAACTACCCGAGGAAATCCATGGAGAAGTGTTCGGGGCACATGCATCTTTCCGAACCCTGGTCGGAAAGGCCTTTAGACAAGGATTCTATTGGCCGACAACTCTCCGTGACGCGAGCGACTTGGTGAAGTGATGCCGTCAGTGCCAATTTCACGGTAGATGTATTCACCAGCCCGTCCAAGCATTGCAGACGATTCCCTTGTCGCGGCCCTTCACGACATGGGGCCTGGATATTCTGAGGCCCTTCCCGGGCTCGCCCGGGGGCTACAAGTTCCTGTTCGTCGCAACTGACAAGCGCGATGCGGTCTAACTTGTGTCAGCCAAGCAGTAGCACAGAAAAAGGAAAGATTCTTCATCACCACGCAAAAATTCCGCCACGACGGTTCGGTGTCTCAGAAATCTATCCAGCGAACGCGTGTCTGTGATCAATGGATCAGATTAAACCAAATGTGCTTCACGGGCAAGCTAGCCCAGAAAAATGCCTTGGACTACTCGGAGGTTCATCCCGACCAAGGATATCACGACTACCCGGTAGAGATATTACCTACTCGGGAATATTGTCAGCAAGAGTACTCGAAGTCGCCTACTCGGAGTTGCTTCCCCGACAAGGGCAGATTTCCAACAGAACCATCATGACCCCACTTCACGTATTGATGGGGGGCTTGATGATGAATAGTACGGTTTCCCGCATATTAGGGGTATCCGTATACAGAATCCGGGACTTTAGGAAGGTACAGCATACCCGGTAAGGATCCCTGGACGACAAGGTAACCCCTCTCAGGAAGCTCCTGGCACTTGGGCCCTAGAGGTCCCTACCCCCCAGTAATCATCACTACACGAATGCCGTAAGATCGCCGATTCACCGATCGTCGACAGAAGCAGAAGCTCAAGTTCACCTCATACGAGAACGTCTTCGAGAAGCTCAATCGAGACAGAAGATTTATGCTAATCCTCACCGTCGAGAAGTTACATTTTAGATTGGAGACAATGTGTATCTCAAGGTCACACCATTCAAAGGTGTCCGTCGTTTTGGAAATAGGAAAGCTAGCTCCTTGCTATATCAGTCTGTACCAAATTCTAGCCAAACGAGGTGCTGTAGCTTACCAATTGGAGTTGCCTCCCTCGCTGTCCCAGTTGCACGATGTCTTCCATGTATCCCAGCTGAAAGCTAGTCATCACGCCCCCGAAGCAAAGATCAACCCCGAGATGGAAGAACTACATGAAGACCTCACTTATCGGGAACATCCGGTGTGCATTCTCGATGAGACTGAGCGTAAAATCCGGAACCGTACCATCAAGTTCTTCAAGGTTCAGTGGAGCAACCATACTGAAGATGAGGCTACATGGGAACGTGAAGATTGGCTCAAGACTGAGTTTTCATCCTTATTTGCCGACCGTTAGAGATCTCGGGTCGAGATCTTTTTAAGGGGGGTAGGTCTTGTAATGCCCACTTTTCACGATTAGGGTTTTGCATTCATCTCGCATGCATGCCATCATCCCCGCACCCACACCTTGTTTAAACTTAAATGTGCTAAGACTTTATTTTATAGAATACGTACATATCTCATCCTCGGTGGATAATTTTACAAACACCAATCAACTTATTTACATTATCAAATAGCAATGTTAGCAATAGAGGTGAAGGAGATCAATGATACCCCAAATGTCCCTCTCCCGCCTTCCATTCACACATGTTAGGTTTTGCTAGCTCCAAGGAAGCAATTCACATTCGAATCATTAAAATGGCAGAACTAGGGTTAACCGGTTAGGCAATATTCCCGTAGTTGAAAAGTCATCAAGGTTTGTAAATGGCCATGAATATAAGTATTCTAGCTACATCTAAATTTTTAGAATTTTGGAATATTTTAAGACCTAGTTGCAGTTCAAACCAATTTGTAGATCAAATTTGAGTTTGAATTCAAAACCAGGTCAAAGAGTATCCAAATGACCTCAAAATTTTACAGTAGGCTCTACCAGACATCCTATGAATTGTGTAAAAATTTCAAAATTTTGGAGCTCGTTTGGATGGTTAAATCGATTAAAAAGTAACCCTGTAGATTAGAAAAAGGAAAAAGGGATTTTAAAAAGAAAACAGGCCGAGGCTTATTGGGCCGAGGCCTATTCGGCCAGCCTGTAAACCAGAACCCGGTTTCCCCTTCTCCCCTTTCTGCCTCTCCCTCTGGAAAACACCCCCGGGGCTGATCCGCCTCCTCCCTCCTCCCGGTCCATGGGGCCCGCTCGTCAAGGCGCCCCCGCCACGTCGCCGCCGCTGGTTAGCCGAGGTGGGCGGTGTCCCACCGTTCCGACCGTGCCGCTGCCCCCATTTAAGCCTCTTTCGGACAGCCGCTCTCCCCCTCCTCTTCCCCACTCCACCGCAGCCCTAACGCCCCTCTCCCCGGTGCCTTGCTCCCCCACGCCGCTGCGTTCTTCCCCGAGCTCGGCATTTGCTCCGGCGAGCAATACCTGAGCACCCGGTGAGCCCCGACTCCCCTTCCCGAGCTCTCGCGCTCCCTCTTCTTCCCCCTCACCCATTTCTCTCCTCCGTTCCTCAGATCCGCGCCGGAGCCCTCCCCACCGTCGTTTTCTTCCTCGCTTCCGGCCAACGCCCCGACGAGCTTTCGCCTCTGCTCCGGTGCATTAAAAGCACCAATCTTTTGCCCTCGCGCTTCTCCTCCCTTCCCCTAACCTTCTCCCCTCTTTCTCCTTGCAGCTCGACGTCTCGAAGCACCTCCCCGACGACGACCGACGCCTCCCTCCGCCGCACGCCGCCGAGAGCCCGACCCGGACCTCCTCCGCCTTCCCGAGTGCGCGCCTTACCTCCAGGGTGAGCACCCGATGCTCCCACCGCTTCCCCCTTGGACCGCCGTGCCCCGTATTGTCCCGGAGCTTCTCCGGTGAAGCTCCGGTGAAGAGCGCCACCGCCCGAGCCTCTACTCTGGCCACCCCAGCACCAGAGAGAGAGAGAGAGGAAAAGGGAGGCCCCGTGGCAGGCCCTGATTGGCTAGACAGGCCCAGTCAGCGGCTGACTGTGCTGCCCGAGCCCAGTCAGCACGGCCACAGGGGCCCCACATGTCAGCTGGGTGCGTTTAGGGTTAGGAGACCTAGGGTAGATTAGTTGGGTACGCGTAGCAATTAGGGTTTCGCAGATTAGGGTTAGGTTTTGTCGATTTCTCGATAGATCTTCAAAACGCCATATCTTTTAAACCGTAACTCCAAATTGAACAAACTTTACCTTTTTGGAATCCTTGAGAAATTTCCTACAACTTGGTTGAAACAAAATTTCAAAATTTGAAATGTAAATCCAGACCAATTTGAGTTTGAATTAAGTTCATTTCTTTCGTATAAAGTTTTCAATAATCCGTAACTTTTGAACCATAGCTCCAAATTTAGCAAACTTTATATTTCTGGAAACCTTATGAAATTTCCTACGATCTGGTTCAAACACAATTTTCATATTCACAATCAAAATTTTGAGCATTTTGGCGTATACCCTAGTTCACCCCTTTTTCATGCGATGTTTTCGGTGAATCCTAACTTAATGTTTATAGTTCCGAATCGAGTGATTTCAGTTGTGTTAGGATCGTATCTCAGAGCACTTCCCTAATATGATCATTTCTGAACGTGGCCATCTATCGAGACTAGTAACTTTCAATCCTAGCTAGCAGCCGAACGAAATTGACATGCATGCGTTACTAGGGCCATAGCTTAATCTCTAAACATGCAAATTAAGGAATTCTTGTTGCATCGGATTTCTAACATCCATAAGTCACATTAGAGATGCATACCTAGCATCATTCAACACGCATTCATGCTGGACTCATCCTTATTCCTTTGTCGTTTCTTTTCCGGTCTTTTGCGTTGTTTGCAACAGATTCCGAAGAAGGTGACCACTTGGCTTTCACATCAGAGCAAGATCCAGAACCCTGTGACCAAGGCAAGCAGAGCTTGTTGCATATTACATTGTGATTTACATGCTTTACTTATATATGTTTATGTGGTGAATGTTTGCTTGAAACACATGATCGGTATTTGAGCGAACTAGTATGACTAGGATGTGTCGTGCGATTATGTTCAGCTATGGCTGCGAATTACCCTTGTTGCCCAATCAACTTTAACTTTATAAGGTGAGATGGGAGAGCCGAGGGTGTGCTTGGTGAATACGGTTGGTATGTTATCTGAAGAATTGAATACGGCCCCCGGTGTTTTGAAGTGTGTTTGCCGTCATACCCTCCTGAGGTGATTTCATCTAAGCACTCCCTTATCACCCCATGGACGTTACCGAAATCGACGCTAGGGTATATCTGATGGTAAGTCTCAATTCCGCTTGGAGCCTTGCAACCTCCAAGGGTAATGCACTCGTATACCTGTAGTGGTCGTATTGTTGGTAACAGTCTGAGAGATTGTTTGGAAATGTTGTGGTGTTTCACCAATAGTTAAAATGGGGTGTGGGCTGCCCCAAAATAAGCTTGGACATGATGATGTGAATGTTGTTATGGTCGTACCTTGAATTATATACAATCTGGACTACTGCGGGCTACATCCCGGTAGTTTTTCCTTTATATTGTTAGTGCCATGCCGTAATTTGTATATCTAGTTGACTTGGATCGTACCATGTTTTATTTCTGTCATAGTAATGCATGTGTAGGACATTTAATCAAGCACGAATAAGTCTTGCGAGTACGTTTGTACTCACCTAGGATATTCCTAGATCATTGCAGGTGAGCCAGTGGTCGAGGATTACTTCGATGATGCCTAGCTACTTGGTTTTCTTGGTTGGCTATCGACTCGTGGGATTTTGGTGACTATTGGGAAGCGGTTGATGCACCGCTGCAGATTTTGGGTCTTTTATTCCGCTGTTGCATGAATACTCTAGATTTGATTATGTTTCCGGTTATCGCCGAATGATGTATTCATATAGTCCCACGTGGACAGCTAGGTGTATTATCGTATCATAGTGGTTCGTGTGATGATATGCTTGCTGTCCAACATATGCCCCCACCTCCCATCTGTCATGCGTGTATGTTGAAATGGGGAGTGTGGTTGGGTGCATATGGAGATGCTTGTTATTTTACTTCGGTTCATGTGGAATGCAAAGTGAAACTACAGTCCATTGCCGAGCAGTTCTGCGCTAACCGCCGGCCGCCCCCGAGCCGTACCGCCACCACCCCCGCCCCCTAACCCTAGCGCCACCGCCCCCTAGCCCTTCAGCCCCCACATTGCCCTAATCTCCGCCTTCTACCCCCGAGCCATACCGCCGGCAAATAGGACGACCGTCGGCCCCGAGCTCCACGCCGTTGCTACCGCTGCCACCGAGCTCAACTCCACTGACAGCGGCTGTTCACGTGAGTTTGCACCCACCGATTCTAGATTATTGCAATGTACTGATGTCTTAGCTAGCTCCAGTTGTTCTTCTCTTGTTCCCAGGTTTGTTGCTATGCATTAGGATCATGCTTGCAAGAGACGAAGGTAGCAGTAGTTGTAGTGTTATTACTTCCCATTTTTGCTAATTAACGGATGTTATCTCCATTGTGTTCTCTAGCTATTTGAGCAAATTTCTTCACATATTTGCATTGGGAAGAATAGTCTGTTTTACCAATTTTACTAATATGCCTCTTTAGATGTTGATATCTGATTGCCTGACAAGATTTTTCCATAGCTATGTCTCTAATGTTGTGCTTGAAGTTTGACAACTAGCTTCTTATATATTTATCAGCACTTTAAGTCCTTTGAAGAAGTTATAGGATCCAAAAGAAGTTATAGGATCCAAAAATAGGAAGTAACGGGTTCTCTTGTTGTGATATGGAGAGCTATACAAAATATTTATACTGATCTATATTTATTCTTCTTCTTTTCTTAAGTAAGGGATGTACTGAAGGACCTAAGTTTGGATATTAATGTTTATCTGTTATTTGTAAATTGTTTTATTGTCTATCACTTCTTGTTTCTAAAGCATGACAACTCGAGAATGTAGAGAATTTGGTAGATATGTCTGCCAAGAATTCATCCCCGCCGGGAGGGTCGCCACCGCCTGACATGCCAGACTCTTCGGCAACATCAAACCGTAAAGGTCGAAAGCAGTTGTAGAAGCTGGACGGCAGATTTGTCATGGCTGCGGTTGATGAGTACTCTGGAGCTCCCTATTCAACCAGAACAAACGATGAAGAAGTTTAGAACTATCTGTGGCATTGTAGCGCGGGAACGTGTTAACATCACGTTAACGTCATGGAAGCAGCTTAGTAAGACGGAGAGGAAGGGAGTGGTGGATGAAATCTTACTATCATTTGAAGTCCCCTCTGAACTTGAAGCTAAAGTGCGAAGAGCTGCAGGTCTAGCAGCAGATAAGTCATGGAAGAATTTCAAGAGCTTCTTAGTCAAAGAGTTCGTTGATTAGGATAAAGAGCCATTTGAGAAGTATGGGTTCATTAATCCCGGAGACTGGGAAACCTTTGTGGAGATGAAGAGGGCGGACAACTTCCGGCTTAAGAGTGAAGCAAACAAGGCCATTGCCACCAAAAACAGACACCACTATCGACTTGGCACGTCGGGATATGCAGCCAAAAGGAACCAATGGGAAAGGGAGGACAAGGAGGCACGACTGGTGGGCACTAAGCCTCCTTTCTCTAGTGTCGACAACCCCAGGGGCCGAGACTGGCTTCGGGCTAGGGCAAAGCCTGATTGTAAGGGTGCTTTCTCCTTCCCTAATCCGGCTGACCAGGAGGTGTACCAGAGAATGGTAAGAAAACTATCTCCCTCAAATTGTGTGATTATTACGCAACATGTTAGTAAGAGATCTGACATGTAAGCCTTCTTGCAGGAGCTGTTGAGCTCAAAATCATCCCAAAGCTCCTTCGTGAGCGATAGAGAGAAAGATATACTCTCCCAGGCTTTGGGCAATGCTGAGCATTCAGGTCGTACGCGGGGCTATGGGTTGTACGTCCCTTGGCAGAAAACTTTCCCGAGTGACCCAGAGTCTCAGAAGGAGAGGAAACGGGCAAAAGTTGAATGTGATGCTCAGCAGATGAAGGAAGCTATAATGAGTTCACTCAAAGCGGAGATGGCTCAAATGTTTCAACAGCTAAAAGCGCAACACATGGGTAAAGGAGCCGTAGGCAGTCCCGGTGGTCGATGGAACAGTTGCGCATCCGTTGATGTTGTTGACGATAGCAGCGGCACAAACCCAGTTGATGAGATCCAGCATCCCACATCATGCAAGCTATACGTGAAGCTAAAGAACATGGATTTCACACTAGAGGTAGCTTATGGGATGATGTATCCGCCAGTGGAGCGAGATGTGGTCAACAATGTCCCGTTAACAAAGTCAGCATGGACATGGTCTCCAACTGCCAGTACAACAATATCCCACTTTCCCATACTAATCCTGATGCTGAGATAAAACATCTTGGACAAGTCGTTGGGAAGTTCATCTAGTGGCTTAAGAAAGACATTGTGATCGAGACACGACGATCTGAGCCATCGTGTCCAGTTGGGATCGTGTCGATGTTTTGTTCACCGCCAAAGATACCTACCCATTCAGTGCCAGAGCATCTAGCTAGTGAGCCCCAGCAAGAAAGCCAAGCTATGGTACCTCCTCCAGTTCGAGCTCCTTCGGCGCCTGAGCAACTGGCTATTGAGCCCCACCAAAGAATGTCATGCTATTGTACCAGTGCAGCCTACAAAGAATGTTCCAGCAAGGACTACAAAAAAGGGGGCCAAGGGGAAAGCAAAGCAGACATATGAGGATGTCACTTACATGGAGGTAGCTCGCAAGTTCGTGCTTGGAGAACCAATGTTATCCGATGAAGATCTTAGTTCGGTTGGGGTTATTTGTCAAAGGTTGCATGCTCACTACATGGAAAGATCTAATGCACTGGGCATCCAAAGGGAATCTGGTATAGTAGTGCAATTCCAAGCTGATCATTTCAAGCATAACCCATCATTCTTCACAATAGACTACGAGGACTTATTCAATCTCTTTAACCTCCATGAATTGGACGCCTCCCTGATGAGAATCTGGACATTGTAAGTGTTTACAACTTTTTTCTATGTTCACATAATACCCTCACGTTCGTACATTCATATAACTCATTGTTTTCTTATGTATGTCTACATAGATACATGATATAATTATCAAGAAAAAAGAACCTAGACCCACACTTGGTCTCCGCGCAAAGCCTAGCGCTAGATAAGGATCTTGTTGAGCAATATTTCACGAATGCATTATGCCACCTATAGGACAAAGAAATAATATGTCTTGCCTGAAACCAGGAGTAAGTGATGCATGCATTCTTCAACTCATTTTGGCTTTCAACTAGGTGTAAGTTATTAAAAGCAAAATCATTTTCTGTAGAGGACAATAGATCTTGATCGTGATCGAGAAGGTATGGAAGAAGGTCTATTACCTTGATTCCTTAAGGTACAAAAAGAGGGATTGGTCCGTAGTCAATGGTTTAATCGACAAGTTAGAAAACAATCGTCCGTACATTCTTCTTTTTTTACATTATTTTGCAAATCCGTGCTGAGCAAGATTTGCTCCTACTACATAGGGCATGGGCAGCATCCACAAATCAAGTTGGTTCTGACACTCTGAAACACTGTTTTGGTTACAAGGTATTGCCTAACTTTAAAAAACAAGCTTTTATCTCATCAAACATCAAGTTATGTCGTGTACATAAATCTGGATTTTTTTTCGCAGTGCCACCAGCAGCCAGCTGGAACCGGGCTTCATGGCTACTACGTAAACCACCACATGAAGCTCATATTATATGGGACGAAGAGCCTGAAGCATAAGGCTAGCTAACCTATCAATGATGAATCTAAAATTTCTAACTGACAACTATTATTGAATTTAATCTTCATGATTACAGGATGGGTTCAACATTGGAGTAAAGTCCTTGGCTCTCATAGACATACGATAAATCCGAGGGGACCTTGCCTTGTTCATACTATCTGATGTTCTCGCCAAAGAAGGCGAGTTCCACTAGAAGATGTGTTCTTTGCAATTCTATGACTATATGTTTACTTATGCAGAGAAATTGAGTGCACTTTTGACCCCTCTGTTACTTATATTTGCAATTGTATGTATGTTGAGATTTGTGAGATGTGGAATATGCAAATCTGTGGAGATATCAAATTACTTACGTTTCAAATCTGTTCAATTATATATGTGTGATGTGATGATGATATCCAAGAAATTTTTCATATATGTGAGATTGTGATTCTGCTACTTGATGCATGTGACAATTGGATCTGTTTCATGTCTGTTATTCTACTGTTTTTCAGAGGGCAAGGCTAGAAATTCCTGAGGCTAGCCAAAAAATCAGGAAAATTCTGGTACTATAAATTGACATCCCAGACGGTTCTTTCAATTAACCGTCTGGGATATGTGAAAAACCAGGTGGTTCTGATGTAGAACCGTCTTTCGTCGGATACATATCCCAGGCGGTTGATTAGCCAAACCGGCTAGGATATTTTATGTATCACAGGTGGTTCTCTATTCGAACTGTCTGGGACATTGTAAGTATCCTAGGCGGTTGTCTAAAGGAATGGTCTGGGATATTGTATGTATCCTAGCCGGTTGCCTATCTGAACCATCTGGGATATTTATTATCCTAGATGGTTTATTAACTGGCTGGGATTGGTCCTCCACATCCCAGACAATGAATCCGAGTCGATCGCCTAAACCGCCTGGGATGACATTTATGAACCGGCTGGGATTAGCCATCCTCTAGTAGTGGCGCTGACCATGTGCTATGGCCCCGACCTCCTCCTTTGCGTGGTGAGGTTCAAGGTTACCTACCCAATCTACAAGGTAATAGCCTCTTCCATATTTGACCTTATCCCCAATCTATGCTAAATAGTGATGGATTTCAGATGTTTATTAATACAAGTTCTATGTTGAATACTGATGAAATTTTTTTGAACCCCAAATTTTGACCTATCATGTATATAATTGATGGATAATTATTTCTATGTGTATAATATTGATGAACTGATGAAACTGAATGATAATTCTGTGCATAATTGGATAATTGATGATTGTGAAGATTGGTGATAACTAATGACTATGACAATTCTGTGTATAATTGGTGATACTTTATGATTGTGGTAATTCTGTGTATAATTGGTGGTGATATGATTGACATTGTTGTCCTACAAGTAATTTATGTGTATGCAAAATCCTTGCTATCCCATCATTACTATTGTACGAGGGTTCGCTGTGGTTTAGAACTTGGTTTTAATTGCATTAAAATATCATAAACCATAAACCACTCGAACCGACAACCAATGTGTCGGTACTTGATACGTTGATAAATTTAATGATGTCTTTATATTATATTTTATGATATATTTTAATTATTTTTCTGAATTATTTAATAAATTGTCAGACTATCTATTTACCATTTATTTTGTACACGCAGAAAATCAAGCGTATTGGGGAATGTTCTAAAGGAGGAGACTTCGTGCAAAAGGAGACGACTAGAGGAGGAAGCCCTAAGTGGGGTGGCCTAAGGGGGCAGCCCCACTTGCCTCCTCCTTCTGCCATTTGGGCGCACCAACGCTTGGCTGCCACCGCTCCTTCGCGAGTAGATCCATTTTGCCTTCAAATATACCTCTATGGAGTTTCACCTTCATATACATACTTTTCTTTGAAACATAAAGAGAAGCATTCGGGATAGAGAACACGGAGGCCGCTAACAACCACAACTTCTATCTCCAGCATCACCACCATCATCTCCACCCCATAGATCATCATCCACAGCAAGCCTCCATAGATTGGAACCACCTCGTACTTCATCGGAACCTTCAAAATTGGTTTGTTTCATTGGTCTACCATTTGCTTTTGATGAATTATATGATGTGTGAGTAGTCCATTGAGGCTATGAGGTGTATAGTAGTAGCTATGTTGCATTCTCTATTTATGTGTGATGGCTATCTATCTTCGGCCCTATCAAATTATTATTATGATTATCATTAATCAAATTGGTATTAATCATATGCATGCTATGTCTTTAATAGTTTTACCTAATTGTGTGTTGTGAATAGTTAGTGATGCGCTTGTTGGTAAGCATGGGGATGGGGTAGAGTAGCCAACAATGTGATCCCTTTTCGTATTTCACTAATGAGTTTATTATTATTGTTCCAGCTCATATCTTAATATACACCTCAAATTGGTGGTTGAACAAGGGGAAGATTTATTTCTACTTTTTTCTAATAATACTAGCCTCTCATTTAATTCTTGCAAATTTATAGTTGGTAATTTTACATTGCATAATGCCTATTACTTGCTTGATAATTGCTATTACTGAACCTATATACCTCATGCCTCATTTTTAGCGATCAAAACACCTCTCTTAGCACTTTTATTATTTCTTATATTTCTGTTTTTATTTATTCTAGAAATAATTTTAATTTCTAATTCAATTAATTGCTCCTTTTAATTGTTTATTGCATCTTAATGGTCCACGACTGTTTTTGAAAGCTAATTGTGTATCTCAACCTTTGCTTTTTAATATTTTTAGTGTGATTTCAGATTTGGATCAACTAAGATTAATCATCGCCTCCATGTGAGTTTGACTCTTTCTCATAAAAAAGTTACAATTGATTCCGTGCACTTGCGGGTGAAAATGTCATTCCTTTTTCTAGCACGCTAAAAGGAGTGTCAAGCACATTTTCTGGCGACATTGATTTCACCATAAATTTGATTTCACCACTCTTTATTTTTCTTCTCTTTAGTTTTTGTTACTTGCATTACTTGCTCTCAAGTTATTTGTGTTAATAGTTTATTTCCTTGCTTAGTTTGTCATTGTTGCTACTTGATTAGTTTAATCTTGCTACAATGCTTGATGAAAATACTAGATTGGTGATATGTGCATTTTGCATAGTATTTTATTATTACTTTTTGCGGTGATACGCCTCTCAGAGTAGCACAACAGTAGCATTGCAGTGGTCCATATATTACACACTTAATTTACAAACTTGAAATACAACAGAAAGTCTTACAACATATTCCCAAAATTATGAGGAATTTAAAACCGTTATTGTTTGGTTACAGCAAAAGTCTTAACTACACCTACCAACTCATACGATCTACTATTCTACTCGGTGACGTTCTCGTCGCGGAACTCGACGTAGTAGCCGACACCTTCGTCCTCCTTCATCGTCGCCTGCTCTTCGGGAACCTCATCGTCGACCTCAACGTAGATCACCTCCTCTTCCATCGTCGGCTCACAGTCTACTCAAAGGAATTAGATAGAGGGATGAGTACAAAAGATACTCAACAAGTCCAGGAATAGCAACAGGTGTTTGATGCACTATCTACTGAGAACAGCAACGCTCTCCAAAAGCAATGCAGTTTGTAAGGTAAGAGAGTCAAATTTTAATTAAAGAGACTAATGATCTCCTGTCTCACAAGCTGCTAGGATTCCTGATGAATCCCTTTCTTGCCAGGTTCGCAGTTCCAACCAGAAACATGGAGTAACAATGCCACGATTCAATACATTCTGCAGAGGTGCACAACTGTACCCACAAACGACCAATAGTCATGGTGTTCACGTCGTCACATGCACAACCAGACCATAAAGTCACAAAGCCGTTTCGCCGCTCGCTCGGTTATATTCCGCGTTGCAGTCCCGCACTTCGGGCAAGGACTACCAGTCTCACGTTGATGCTCCGGATACAACGTTTTGTGGATAGCCAACGACTAGCGCCACCTTCCCAACAGTTGATACTCCGGATACAACTATTGAGGTCTTCCTTTCCCGGGGGAGTATAGACCTAGGGTAAAGGGCACTTTAGCTCAGCCCCGCCCATACAGGGTATGTGGTATACGCGATCTCTACGGCCCTTAAGCACAATCGATCATTGGTTGCATTAACCTTATATGAAACATTCCCGTGTGATGAAATCCACCTTCCAATGTGCCTCTAGCACCCTTTTCAGGATTTCACCACCCACTATGATCACGCCCAAAAACCGGCGATCACAATAAAACAACAATTGTTTGATCTTTAGAAAATAGGTTTTCATTTTGTGCATGTTATAGACGAGAAGGAAGTTTTGGAAAACGTTCTCAATGGAAATGAACAAGAAACTGGACTTGCCTGGTAACGGATAGGTAATGGAGTTTGACGGTTCTACTTGCTAAACTCCAGTTTCTAAAGAAAGAAAGCAATATAGTCCGGTAAGGACTAATCTGAAAGATTCCAAATGTGAATGCAACTATCATGGCATCATATGCATGAAATGATGCGGGTATTAAGATTGTGATCAAAACCTGTAAACTTTAAACCTTTTAATTTCTCTCTAAAGATTAAGATTTTCTAATAATAACTTGAGCGTTAGATATTTCAAATCTCATGTTAAATGTTCACAGGATGACATTAACCAAATTAATCTTGATTGCCTTACTCAAACTTTACATTTTTACTTGGTTCATTGATTTAATCTAAGGAATCGGATAAGATCTTTAAGAAATTAGTTTAGGGCTCCACTTCTTTAAAGAAGAAAAATATATATATATATATATATTCAACTTGATTACAATATCTTGTCATTATATTTAAAATTTACTTTCCTTTTAAGAAGGAAAGAAAAACACTTCAATTTAAGTAATTATTTTGAATCTTCATTTGTTCTTTGATGGCATATATATCTATATTTTCTTTTTCAGAGAAAAGGTTAATTAACTTTTGTTTTTGTTGTTATTGTTATCATCTTTAATTAGATTACCCCTTTTTTTCTTTTTTTAAAGCCTTATTCGGCCTCTTCTAACGGGTCTTAGACCCTCTTCGGCCTCTCCCAGGCCGCACCCAACTTCCCTCACTCCTCTCTCTCTTCCTCACCTGACCAAATCCTTGCCCCTCTCTCTCTCTCAATCCAAAATCCCTAATTCCTCTCACTCGTACACGCCGCCGCCTCAATTCTCTACCCAAAACCGCCGCCGGCTTCCAACTCCCCTTCGACCTAAGCGCCGCCACCGGTCTCTCCGAGCCGCCGCCGATGGCCTTGTCTCGGCATCCCTGCCTCGGTCGCCGCCCGGGATGGCCAAGGCTGACGTCGTAGCTCCGCCACCGGAGCTCCGTCGGCCCGCCCCCGCTGATGGCGCCCTTAGCGGCCACGCCTTCCGCCGCCTCTTCCCAGGTAGGTAACCGGTTGTCCTCCTCCTTTTTCCTCCATTCCCCAACTGATCTAGGGTTCTTCCTGTGAAGCTTGGCCATGGTGATTTCTTATGCTTAACCTGAGTTGCTAAGTCAATGTCTTGATTTCATCACATGGATTGCCCTAATCTGCTTGATTAAACTGACTAAACATATGCTAATCTTGAATTGGTTTACTTCGAACTGAAGCTCTGGTTGAATATCCGAGTTGCTATTTTAACGATTAATCTAAGAAAAAGGATGCTAAACTGATCTTAGGTGTTTCCTGATTCCTCCCGTATGTGCATGTGTATATCATTTGTTAAACCAAGGAATAGGCACTAGTTTGTCTAATTCAATTACTGTTGTGGTATTCTTGTTTGAGAAAGGTTTTGGAAATATTTATCAAATTTAGATAAGAACATGTGCTACACTTGGTTCTAGCTAGTTTAGCAATAATATTTGTTGTGTAAGGTACATAACATATGTTTTATGCATTGGTAAGGGCAGACTTACTACACTGGATTTATATCATTCTTATGGCGATTGTTTCTTTATCTGGAATAACTCCAAGAAGATACAATTGATAAGAACAGATGTGGTACTTGATTTTAGTCGATTGTTTTCTGATCCTCCCATTTATATGTGTGTCTTCATCAGTTCATTAAGCTGAGGAACAGATATTACACATGTTGCCTACTTGATGCCTTAGTATATGCTATGATGATTTCTCTGAGAAAGGAATTTGAGGAATGGTATATAAGAACAGATGCTACACCAGTTGCTTAAATAAAACCCTATGATGATTTTTAGAATGGAGAAAAGCTTGGGGAAAGTATAGCTTGATAAGAGCATATGCTAAAATGCTTTACTAGAAATCTGAGGGTCCTCACTGTATTGCTAACTAATTAGGTATGCATGTGTGAGGTTTTAAACGTTCAAGAACTCCTACCTTGCTTTGGTATGAATGATGGTAAGCTGGCTCCTTCTACTCTCCTATGTCCTGGTGGCCTTCCCTTCTCCTCCTCTAGTCCTTGGTGACCTTCTCCTCTTGGCACCCCTTGTTCTTGAGGTCCTTGGTCTCCTGGAGCTTGTTTTTCTAAAGCTGATTCTTGTTCTTCTTGGTGGTTGCCTAGCTCAACTTCTCAATGTTCTAATGTGATAGCTGCTACTCTTGTGGTTGAACTACTGCTACTGGTCGATGGCAACTAGCATTGGTACTACTACTTCCCCATGGTTCTGGTTGCCTTGCTCCTTACTCAAACTAGCTCACCCGAGCTATTCAGTAGTACTCTACTGGCCACCTCATGCTTGGTTTCTCGGTGAGTTGATCTTTTGCTTGGGTTACCTTATGAGTTAAGGTAGTATGTATGCTGATGGATAATCATTCGGTGGATGTGTTGCCTTTTGAATTAAGAAATTTGCTTTGGTCAAAAAGAAATATGTGGGCTGTTGGATGAGTATGGATGGATGCCTTATCTCAAATCTTTTTGTTTAACAAAATAATTTTTCTTTTCAAAACAAAATCATGGAGGCAAATTTAGTTTTAGGAAAAATAAAACTATTTTGCTACTCTCACCCCTTTTCTCCCTATATACAAGTATTGTAGTTTAGTCCTAAGGGTCTTAGCCAAAGTGGCCCTTGGACATTTTTGAATTCAAAAATGTTTTCAAAAATATTTTTGAAAACTAAAAATTATTTAGGTCATCTACACTAATTTGCCCCCGCTACTAACCATGCGGATGTCGGCGGAACTATGTCGATAAGACCACATGTATTTCGAAATTGTTTTCGAAAACCCTTGCCTCCTACAGCAACGGCGTAAATCCAACGGTCTCGAGTACCCATACTCGACGACCTGGATGACCGCCAACATTCCAAAAATCTTTCCCCTCCAACTCTCGACATTCTTCCCCGAATCGAAGACTCGAAGATTCAAGAATTAGGGTTTTAGATTTTGTATAGGTAGAATCTTGATCATGTAATTTTCCATTTCTTCTTCTTCATTCGTTTGTAATAATGTTGTATCATGACATTGTAATATTATATTACTTAACAAAATTTAAATTTCAATTGTATTTGATCATGTATGAATAACAATGCCATGAGTAATGCGAATGGAATGCGAATGCACAACGGTTCCCCCCTCATGACTTAACTCTCTAACT
Organism: Stipa capillata; assembly: GCA_019208055.1. NCBI lineage: Eukaryota > Viridiplantae > Streptophyta > Magnoliopsida > Poales > Poaceae > Stipa > Stipa capillata. The sequence goes on along the minus strand of JAGXJF010003239.1, from coordinate 17,580 downwards.
TCCGACGTTCTCGTTAGGTTCAGGTCAACTCAGCAATGCAAGTTGATCTGACCCCACTTCACGGCACTTACTCTAACCTAGAAACTAGGGTTCTCACACTTTTCTATTATATTAATATAGTTTTCATGCATTTTCAATGGAATAAGGTTTGTATTTTGAGAATTACTTGAAATCTATGTTATGCCTAGAAATAATCAAAAAATCAAAAAATGTACATTTTTATGTGAAGAATCGTATCGAAAGCCTACTTTTCAGAGAAGCAACGTTAAGATGAAGCTAGCACTGAAGAGCTATGGCCTGGGGAGGCCCGGGTTCCAAGCGGCAGGGCTAGGTGGCAAAGCGGACCACCCCCTTCTATCGTCTGGGCCCACCAAGGTTCCCGTTCAATAGGTGTCTTCAACTCCTATGTGATGGCGCAAGAAGACAGGGGAGGGGACAGATCTACTGAGCCACGGGAAGGATAGAGAGGGTTCTTCCTCTCAATTCGAGAGGGGGGATCCATCTTCCCTGATAGATTCCACCATAATCCACAATATGTCATCACAAATAATCCAAGATCATCGAAGGAGGCCTTTGTTACCACACTCCAGCAGTCTCCATCTTCATAATCACCAGCTCCATCATTGACATATTCACTTTTGTGCATTGGGTGAGTGCCTAAACTTATTTCTAGTATTATCGATATTGTATCATGTCGTACTTAAATTGTTTAGTGATTGTTTAATTTAAGAATGTGATGGTGCTGGAGGAGTCCGCCACGATGGCCCGGCTGAGGTACCCCTAATTCTTTAATAGGAGAGTAAGGACAATGTTTTTGCAAAGGTGCAGCGACATGCCTCGGCGAGGTGCGCTTGGGCGACTTGGCGACATGTGTTCGGACGAGGTGTTGCTACATATCTTTGTGAAGCGCGCTGGAGCTAGAGGGCGACATGCATGCCAACGAGATGCAACAAGACCCCCTGGCGAGGTGCAAGCGAGTAAAGCTCGGAGTCAAGCAGGGATTAGGGACCCCACCGGAGGAGCTCAGAACAGTCTGGCGTTCCATACCGGCGAAGTGTATTTGGCTGATTCCGATGAATATAGTAGGTAGAGGCGAGGAGGAAAAGACGGAGCTTCCCAATGCATTGTAATGCGATATAGGGTAGAACCGTAAATTGCCTAGGGGCAGAAATTTATATACGCTTGTAAGTTGTTTCCGCCTATAAAAGGGCAGGGCAACCCCCCGCCAAGAAGGGGAGGAAAATCTAATATATTCTCAAGAGTTCTCAGCTGTTTTCTTTCTACGTTTTTCGCATTTATTTTCAGCAAGAAATCTAAGGTAGCAATAGCAGTCGCGAGGACTGCTTAGCAGCTCCGCCAGCTGATCCGGGGTGCCACAAGTTTACAGTCCGAGGGCCACTTCGTTGACAGATGGTTATGTTATTCACGATAACCAAGAACACCTTCATTATGTTTGAGTAGTTTATTGTGTTCTTGTGGATATGGGGTGATCCCTAGTTGAAGTTATGGATGAAGTTAAATGTTGTTAGGGCTATGTATTATTTTTGTTGTTGTTGATCTTTATGATGCTGTGGCAGCATCGACTGCGCATCACTTGCCTTGATGGACATATAAATTAGTACCGTTATAAGTGTATAGAAAGCGGATGCATGTGGTGAAGCAGCCTCTCTTCAAGGCAGGGGAGAATGATAAGGGAGAAAATATTATTGTGTTTAAAGATGATAGTCTACCTTTTTAGATTAATCCTAATTTTATTAATTTGCTAAGAGCAAATGCTTATTCAGGAAAGGATAATAGAGATCCTTATGCTCATTTAGAATTATTCAATAAACTTTACAATACCTTAAAGTAAGTGCAATTACACCAGAAGAAGTTAGGCGTACATTGTTTCCTATGTCTCTTTGTGAAGATGCTTTGAGTTGGTTTCTTACTATTCCCAAGTCTGAAAATACTACTTGGTGTGGGTAAATGCTACTTTTCTTTCTAAGTATTACACTCAAAAGAAAATATTTGTTGTTCGAAGGTTTATTTTTAATTTCAAGATAAAGGATAAAGAACCCCCTTACCTTGGCATATGATAAATTCAGAAGTTTGCTACTTGCTTACCCACATGATCAAATCCAGGGATGGTTGAGAAAGAATGCTTTTTATGAAGGATTGAATGTTGAAGGTAAAAGTGCCGTTCATATAATTTAACAACAAACCTTCTTGGATAGCAAAGATGAAGATCTACGGAAAAGATTGGAAGATAAAAGAAATAATGACTTCGGTTGGGAAATCTACAAAGGCATGAAAGTAGGTATAGATCTTGAATATGATTGTCTTAATTTTTTTGCTAAAACTAAAACTATGACTGAGTAAGTTAATGAATATTGCTTGGATGATGAAGCTATTGCTAAAATACTTGAGGCTTATAGCGAGCACCTTAAGTTGCCTAAGAATTCTTGGATTAACTATGATGATACTATTGCTGCTACTGATACTATTAGTGTTGAAAATGGGAGTAGGATTGCTACTGCTATTGTTTTTGCTAGTCATCAGAATGTTGTTGCTACTGTTAAATTAAAAATAATGTTGCTAATTATTCTATGCATGCTACTACTGCTGAAAATTTGGGTAATATTGCTACTATTGCTGATACTAAATTTTTGCTAGTAGGTTCATTGCTTTGATTATAATGAACATTTTCCTTTTCCTTTGAAGAAATCTCAAAATAAGCTTGAGACTTATTGCTAATAAAATTGCTGGTAAACCCTAGTCTACTCCTAAATCTAGAGAGGTAGATGTTGTTGTGTCTATATTTAAAGATTTAATTTCTAAAATTTTGGAACTCTAAGACTAGTTAATTTGGATAAAGAAGCTACTAGAATTGTTAAATGTGATAAGTGTAGAAATTTTGGGAAGCCTGTTATTCCTGTCACTATTGGTTCTCATTCTTACTTTGGGCTTTAGTGACATTAGCTCTAGTATTAGTGTCATTCCTATTCTTTGTTAAGGAAATTGATTCTGATATCTGGCCTATCCAAATCAAAAGTGTTGATATGGACATTAAGCTTGCCGATAGATCTTATATGCATTATGATGGAGTGCTTTATGATATTAAAATTCTTATTGGTAGGATGATTTATCCTATTGTTTATTGTGATTGATAGGCCTCAAGATACTTTTTTTTCAATTGTATTGGTAGACCTTTCTTAAATACTGCATCTACTAAAATTGATTGTGTAAGAGAGAAGGTAACTCTTCAGCTTGGTAAAGGAGCACGATGAGTTCTATTTCTCTCAATTTTCTACTGCACCTTCTTATAGGGAAGATGAAGAAGATGATTCAATTGTGTGATTAGCTTTGGTGCATTTAAATACTAATGATGGTCTGCAAAGAAGTTTAATAAATCATGAGTCACTTGAGTCACTTGATGAAGATCATGAAGGTGATGATGCTCATATGATCCTTCTTTGTGCATGCATACATCGTATACATATGGAAGATCAAGCAAAACCTGTTGTGGAGTCTCAACATCAATTACGTCCAAAAATGAAGGATATGATAAGGAAAGAGATAATTTGACTCCTTGAAGCCGGCATTATTTATCCAGTATATGATAGTAATTGGGTGACTCTTGTTCATTGTATTCCTAGGAAATGGTGCCATGACTGTTGTGCCTAATAAAAACAATGAGCTCATCCCTAAAGAATTGTACTAGATTTAGGACGTGCATTGATTATAAGAAGTTGAATCTAGTCAACAGAAATGATCATTATCTTTTGCCTTTTATTGATCAAATGATAGGAAAACTAGCTAAGCATTCTCATTTTTGTTATTTAGATGGACGACGATGTGCTCCGACAACGCTCCGTTGGCTGTAGTGCTCGGACATACAAGAGGGTGGCTGTTGTTGTGAGGCAAAGGAAAAGAAAACGAGGATTAAGGAAGGGATTTATAGGCAGCTAGGACAGGGAAAGCGTCGGTGTCCGGAGAAACAGAAGCAGGAGCGGCGCACGGTAATTACAGCCGTGACACAAGCGCTAATGGCCGAAGCCGCGTTATGCAACCCTTCCTGGTGCTCTGCTGCTTGAGCTGCCATGCATGGCTTGGCATGCGCTGGGCCGCGTGGCCTGCTGGCACGCAGCGCAATAGGAAAAAAAAATAGGGCTTCGGCCCAGAAGCCTTTAGGGTATTTAGATATTGTTTTCAGATTTAAATAATTACAGAAAATTGCTTATGACATTAATAAATGCCATATTCTTCTTGAAAAATCTCAAAATATCCAATAGATAATTTTAACATGAAGCATCTAATAAAAATAGTTTCAGAGAGAATTATTAAAAGGATAACCAAATGAAAAATCATAAATATTTTAATGAATTAATTTGAAATAAAGCCAGATAACAAAATATAGGTTTAAATTACATCATGTAACATCATTTTATTTTATTTAAAAAATTTGAAACCTGAAAAATTTGAGGATATTACACCACTATGGAGCTGGTTTAGCGATTGCGAGGTGCAACAATCCTCGTACAGTTGTATCTAAATTATGAGAGTTATTTCTATAAATGGACAACTATTCTTTTCATCAAAAGATCAGGACTAAGAATAATGGTATCAACAGTCCTTTTGCTGTTTCTTCTTGCCTGCATTAGAATTGAAAGGAAGATGGAAGAAGAAGTGAAAGAACCATCGGATCGGTCAGGGACATAATCACTCAATCTATACGAAGTTGGTGCCCGCGAGTGGGTCTGAAATGTCAACACGCCGGTCCGATCGGCTAATTTGGTAGAAAAACACGGTGTTATATGTAATATTTGCTACCCTGATAAGTTACACAACTAGTACAGAATTACGCAACGCATATCACAATTCGCTTTACTAAATATTACAATTCCCAACGATTGTTACTTTATTAGTTTCTATTTGTTTAGGGTCATGAACGGATTTTTGCCACTGGGTGGATGTCCACCCGATATTCCAAATACATTCTTTTGCATTTTATAAAGTTGTGTAAAATTTTAAGAACATTACAGACACATATGATGATATCATATGTATATTTACAAAATTTAGTTCAAAACATGACCATATGGATCTTGTATAAAAAGTTTATTGTAACTTGAAACATCACTATTTTTGCAATCATTTATTGTTTTTCTATACAAACACATATGATTATACTTACACTAAATTTTACAAACGTACATGTCACAGAAAAGAGCTGGTACCTTCAAATGATTATGGTTCATCTATACTCCTCAATCTGATGGCCTAAACCCACCTATACTATTCCAAAATCTGAGTAGTATAAAAGGCCACGAGTAAAATCCAATTGAAAATGCTTTGTATCACCTGACCGACAAGTGGATCGATCTGCCACTCTAGAGAGCTCAATTCGCTCGCTCTTGACTGTCTCACCTGCTTCTCCCTCCTCATCCCTTCTTCCTCCTCTCCCTTCCTTCATGAAATTTTCTTTTCCTTCTCCTAACAGGACGGTGGAGCTCGTGGAGGATCTGCCTTGACCTTGTGTGCGGTGCTCAACGTTGAGCTCTAGACAGCCATTGCCACGCCACCGAGCTTGTGGAGATGATGGGGATGCGTGGAACGGGTCTGGGTTCACTAGATCCGGCTCCGACGAGCCTGAAGGCATTGAATCTGGTGGTCTCGGATGTTGATAGGAGAGGTAACTTTTAGGATCCTTTAAGTTATATAAGTTCTTTTTAAATGTTGTAGCACGTATCTCTGTTGTTGCATATAGACGGATGGTATGTTACAATGATTTTAGGTGTCTATTGTATAATTTATGAGTATGTCACAAAGATGTTTTTACATTGTTGCATACGTCAATTTTATATGTTGCATATTTTTTTAATGATATGTTGCATCGATCGGGAATTTTTGTACACATACAAAAATTTTGTTACATTATGTGTTTAAAATATTGCAAAGGTTTTTACACGTTTTTATCGGAGCATGGAGAGAAATGTTATAATGATGTTACAAAGGTACAAATTCTTTAATGATGTTACAAAGGTACAAATTCAGGATCTTTGTTTAAGTGAGATTAGATGGCGCGGGAGACGGCCAATCCTCGCAGCAGACCCAAATCCCACACGTGTATGTTGAGACGAGCGCGTCGCCGGTGACAGAGGCCTCGCCTCCATCGAAGAACGGCACTACAGATTTCGCTGACGTCCCCGCGCTAGATTCAGCATGTTCCAACTACTTACAAAAGCCACCAAAGCATTACTTACCAATTTCAAAATAAGGTGTGTTTAGGACAAATCTCAGATGGCTTTCAATAATACGATAATAAAGTATAGGTGTTAAAGAACAGCACAGACCAGACACAGTCCACAAAGAAATAGAAGCAAATATGCCAAGACAGCATATATGATGCGTTTTATATGTACGAAAGAGAGATGAATCAGCATCGCAAATGCATAAAATTATCTCCCGCCTTTGATTACGTGATAACACTACAGTACTAGATAACAACTCAAGCAATCTCCAGGTTAGATATGAAAAGAGAGAGAAGATGACTCCAGATGCGTCGTTTAGATGTGGATCCTTCAACGAGGGGCAAACTGATCTTGTTGGGGTGCTAAGCCTCATCATGAGAGGCCGGCCCGCCCAGTTCTACGTGGCGCTTATGTGGCAAAAAAGATCAAGTTAAGATAAGTCCAGGTCAAGTCAAAGAGGTTAGAGAGTGTATTGGTCCACCGTAGACTATAAGCCACCTTTCCCAAAGTACCCTTCCACCTCTCATCCCACAAGGGTAGCTATGGTCTTTTTTTTGGACCCCTTGCCTATATAAACCCCCCTCCCCCAATGGGGATATAAAATTTGACCCATAAATGAGAAATCTCAAGGGGGAGACCTAGAGCTCTAAGTCCTGCACGGGGAACTCCAGGGGCGACATTGGGAAGTCCAGAACGGCCCAATTCGCTAATCGAGTCCCGCACGAGGCGCCTCCCTCAACATAGGAGTAGGCCGATCTCCTCGAGACGGTCAAACCTATTCAAAAAACATCGCATTCTTGTTGTTGAGCTCTCAACACCCCCTTTTCTATGTTGTTTTTACAACGACAACAGTGGCGCCGTCCGTGGAGAGCCTAGCCAACGTCAAAAGCTATGACCCTACCTAAGCAAACTTCCGCCGAAGCCGAGGTATCGCTCGCCCAAAGCAAAGGCGCGATGACTCGAGGGTCCAAAAAGAAAAGCGGCACCTCGAAGGCGATGGAGGATGACCACTCCGATGCTGGACGCATCGAGGATGTGGAAGGAATCATTCAGACCGACCCTCTCGCCGCCGTGCTACCTATTGTGCCGGAAGGCGAACAACTCCTCGAGGGCCTGCATTTTGGAGCTCATCTTGATGCCCCAAGGATCCCCGATGACACCTCGAGGAGACCCGATGAGCTCATCGTCAAATTAAGAATGCTTGCGAGCGCAGAACACCTAGACTTCGGCGCACTTCGGGCTTTGCTCGAGGTCTCTCAATCAAACGACGCAGAGACTTCTGTCGCACCATGTTTCCAGAGTCAAGTTGTGATCCCGCCGGCTCCGCAATCCCAGATACCTTCATCCAACCCCATTAGGATGGATCAGTCGGCATCACGAGAGTCTGAACTCGCGCACGAAAGAGCGCCGGGGCTCAACACGGCTTACTTCCCACACTTACCACTTATGGCACACGTGGCTGTCATGGGCGGAGCGCCTTGGTTCAACCACTTCTGGGGACTTTCCTACGCTGGAGCCCCCCAGGGCATGGTATCGCTAGCAATAAGGCCGCTGCTCCCCCAAAGCGCCGAGACAAAAAGCCTCCTGGCCGAAAGTTGGATCGCAAGGCCTCCAAGACCGCCCAAGCTGGAGCACCCTCCAAGGGAGTCACAATGAAGGTCGCGGGCAGAGCATCGCCAACCCCCATCAGGATCGACAGGGGCAACAAGGAAGCCAAACGCCTAGCCGCAACACGCGCACTTATCAAGAAGACCAGGTGGCGGAATCTGGAACAGCCACGACTTCTGGGAAACGTCGGCGCGATCACTCCTACTCATCAAGAAGGTCACAACACCGTTCGCCTTACTCATCCTCTGAGGAAGGAAGTGACACCCGAAGCAAACGGAATCAGCACCGGGGGGATAGGGGCCGTAGGCAGACTTGCAACCCCTTGTCAAGGGAGATCCAAGAAGCCGTCTTCCCTCACAAATTCAAACCCCCAACGCTGAAGCAATATAGCGAGGATTCCAATCCCCTACAATTTTTGGAAGTGTATTCCACCGCCATTAGTGCCACCGGAGGGGGGCCCACCAAAATGTACAATCTTTTTCCCCTAGCGCTAACCGGAATGGCACAAACATAGTTCTTCAACCAGAGGAGAAACTCCATCAGATCATGGGAGCGCCTCCAAGAAGTCTTCGTCGTGAATTTTCAAGGAAACTTCACGCAACCTTTGTTATCAAATGAGCTCTTCACCCTCAAACAAAGAGAAGGAGAGTCCTTATGGAGTTTCTTCAAACGTTTCTCCAAAGTCTTTAGTCAAATCGTCAACGCCCCAAGCACGACAGTAATAGATGCTTGCATGCAAGGGTTGCTTCCTGGGAAGTCAACTGGGCCCTCAATTGAAACCCACAAGGACCACCAAGGAGTTATATCGCGAGATGGAAGAGTATGCGCGAGGAGAGGACGGTGACAGCGCTAAACGCAGGCCATCCTGAACAAGCGAGGATTCAAGTTCAAGCTCTCAGGAAGAGGAAGGAATGAAGTTCATGTGTCCATGAAGATGTTCCACATGAATTGGTGCTGTACAAGGAGTCTTCCCACGTCACTTTTGGTTCAAGAAGAGTTAGAGATAGAGTCCCACAAGATCTGGACTCTGATTCAGATTGCTAAGCCAGCCCTGGTTTCAAACGTCTTTATCTCGAGCATACAGACTCTGATTTGGGTGATCTTGGACTCTCTGGAAAGCTTATATCATGCTTTTTCCAACTTGTCCAACCCCATATCCAAATTTCTTATGAGCCGATCGTAACAGTCAAAACAATCCGAGGCTGCCTCTGTAATAGATCACCTATTGTCTTTATATTCCCCCTAGGATTCTCTCTTTAGTTTTTGGGTTTCATTGAGTTGTTTAGCTACTGCTACATTATCGCATCTACAAGTCATGTAGGGCTACCGCCTTGTTTAGATCGCTAGTGGAATCCCAATACAGTTTCTTCTATCTCTTGTGCCAATTTAATACTCGCAATTTCATATTGCAATTTATCATAGTTCTTGCTGGTTCTTCGGTTGCTTACAGGAACTCAAAATACGTTGTTCAGGTTGATCGCGCCCACGGCAAGGTCAATAACCATCGGAGGTTGGTTTAGCGATTGCTAAGACGTATCGTCACATATGGTATAGTCAAATTGTCAAGGTCAAACTCCACCAAACCGTTAGCTACCTTCGTCTCACTGAAAGATCGGGCCACCATCTCATCAAGTGAAGAAGCAGCTGCAAGGAGGGGTGAAAGGATCGTAGGTGCCGACTAGAGGGGGGTGAATAGGAGGCTAATCAATTTTAAACAATTACTTCAGTTTATCAAGTTTAAGGGCTTAACTGGTTCAAGAGTTTTGCTAGCTGTGTAACAGGTTAACTACTCAGGCAGTATTTGATATGTAAATTAACACACAGCTATCACACAGGTGGCTAACACAGGTAAGCAGAAAGCCCTAAACAGATGTATATGACAGATAGCTGTGTAACAGGTAACTAGCATAAATATGTGATAAACAATAAAGCAACTGTGACACAACTAGATTAACATAGGCAAAGAGATAGGATTGCAGCTAGGTTATATATAACAGTGAATCACACAAGCATGCAAATCAGATGAGCAAGTAGGTACAGAAAAGAAAGTACTCAGAGAGACAAGGGGTTTTTCACCGAAGTTCCCACTCTTTTCAGAGATGGTATGTCTCCGTTGGAGAGGCTACTCCGAAGAGATCGCCAGCACTGAATCGTGCTTGTTCTCCGAGTACCTGAGTTTTCAGGTCTCTTTCTCTTGCTTGTGGAAGTCCTTTCGGCTTGCTACAGGTAGACCTCAGATCACCTTCACAAACTACTGTACCAGCCCACACAAGCTTGGGTGGTCACAACAACTCCTACACCAGTTTAGGAGTAGACACTCCAAGAAAGAATCTGCAACAACAACTCTTGGAGGAGCCAGTGCTCTCTGCTCAAAGCTCTAACTCTCACTTGAACTAAGACTTAGGAAGATTTGCTTCTGTTCAGGAGAAAAGAGATTTGCAACGGTCGAAATGGATTGTAGAGCTATTTGCAAAGGTTGAGGTCTGAAACCTCCCCTGGTCCTCTATATACAGAGTCCACAGGCACCTGACCGTTACACTCATGCCACGTAGGATTAAGTGGGGCACCGGTGACACAGCTAATCACAACGCACAGCGGTAACTGGCTCAGGCAGACCGACACCTATGTCACCGGAGGCTGACACAGGTGAAACCCTAACTGACATAGCCTCACTACTCAGCCCGGTCCTGGCACATTACATGCCCTTAGTGCACACACTAACTCTGATGCCTACTTTGGAGAGAACCTCCAACAGTCTTCTGACTCGGCAGACAAACTATTGCAGTGCAGTTCCCTTAGCATTTACAAACTCTCCCCTGGTACAGAGATGTACCTGAGTCATAGAGCGGTTGTTCACCTGTGACATAGCTGTGCCACACAGGTAACTTTGGCTCTAGGGTTTTAGGAAGCTAGCACAGCAATGTGCTAGCACAATCCCAGTTTCACACTTGTGCAAAACTGTTGTTACAGGGCCACTGACCTCAAGGCATCAGTGCCGCTGTCCAACACTCTGAGCATTGAGCAAAAGAACCTCAAAAATCATTGCTACTTCATCCCTCTTGATAGTACAGGTGTTTCCTAAGGACTCAAGAAAACTAGCAAACCTAGGCTTTAGCTTCCACCAACTGTAGTCACGGCCCTTGACGCATCAAGCCACCATCACCTTGCTTGCAACTCCTTGCACGGTACCAGCTTCTTCACAGCTGTGGCACAGCTGCCTAGCGCAGCTATCTCCTTGTCCTAGAAACCACCTTTGTACTTTTGGGTGGTCATCCTTTCCTGGATGAATCCTCTTCCTGGAACCTACTCATTCTGCTTACACTCACTGTAAACATTAGATTCCAGTTTAGGTTGTCATTAACCATCAAAACCATTTAATGGCCTAGATGCTCTTTCAAGGGGTCCTCTCCCAAGACCGTCTCGCTCAGCCACTTGAACACGTTCAACCTCAGGATGGTAGATGGGTACAGTTGTGCCAGCTCGATGCCGTGAGCCTTGACGAACTCCACAACAATGGGGTGAAGAAACAAGCAAAGCCCAGTGTGAAACCACGAAGAAAAAACCACCACAGCCTCCTAGTATCTCCCTGCCGTGTAGCGCTCCTCACGAGGGTCCGGGACTATCCCATGCCCTTGAGGATATACCCCACCTCCTCCAGTTGCCTTAAGTGTTCGACATACATCAAATTCAGCTTCAGAAGATCATGGTACAAGTAAGGCCCAAGGGACGACTCCATGGTCAGTGCATGATCCCCCTTTGCCTCACTCAAAGACTTTCTCCATGTCGACTGCGACACCTTCAAAACGCCGTGCCGCACCTTCCCCTGAGAATGATCCTCAAGCTTGCTCGAAGATTCCCTCGCCCTCTCACACAAGCGAGGTGACTTCTTGCACGCCATCTCTCCTGCAAACAAGGAGGAAAGTAAGCACATATACACTCTTGGGAGTACGAGGTGCACCCCATACACACACAAAAAAGAAGAAGAAGAAAAGAGCTAGCTTGACTAAGCTAAATATATGTGTACATGACCTAGTTGAGCCTCCCCTTATCCCAATAGAGGCTTGGGCCAAGCGGTGTCCAAAGACATGCCCTACTAACACTCAAAACCATGCAAAAAAGGAAGGACAACATTCAGCACAGGCCGAAGCTGAGGCCAGGCTCTAAGGTAGCCACCCAGCCAGGCTTGGCCTGCATGAGCAAAGCCCACGCGTCTATGGCTCAGGTGCTGCGGCCCGGCATGGAATGGCCCAAGAAAAATCCTTGGGGACGGAACTACAGCCCCGGCCTGTCTGTTCGACCGAGTTGGCCGGGAGGCTCTAGTACAGGTCGTTTCCCACTGCGGCCCGAGTAGCGCTACAAAGCCCGTGACTTGAACGCGGTTGGCTCAGAAGCACCACTCCCCAGGCAGCTCGCCAACAAAAGCCACACATCCTCGTTGCCAAAGCGATCGGTCGACCTAGGGCTCACGCCACCTACCACCTCGAACCAACGTGGTTCATTGCAAGTGAAATAACAGCCGATGCGGCACGCCATGCCATCGCCTCTCATGCACCTCGCCAGGGCCTGCCACACTCACCTGCAAGGCTGCCAATGCATGTGCACCGGCCGTTGAAGCCCCGGCACCAAGCTCACCCACGGCACAACCTTGGCCTCACCGCTATTAACATTGCCTCGCTCAGATCTTGCATCAGTTTAGCGCTGATCACCACAGCACATAGGTGAGGGGAGGGAGAGCTGCTCACCTAAGCAAGGACAGGGGCTCGAAGAGCTCCCCCGATGTCGAGGATTGCCGAGACGAAGTGGAAGGTAGTGGGGGTAGCATCGTCCGAGCCTTTGGCCAACCAACACGTCTCGCCCCCACCAAGCTTCAACTACTCGTAACGGTATTCCTCGCTGCCCCTGCTCAACAACACCTCCTAGCCGGAACCACCGCATGCGTCCCCCCCTCACTAGACCTCAACCTCGCCACCACCTTCCGAACAGTTGCCGAATGGGTCTTCGACTGAACAGAGGGGAGGTGAGATCGGGCACAAACTCCCAAAGGAAACAAGCACTGGCTTTTATAGCGGATGGAGCCGGCCCCAGTGTTCGTGCAGGAACTCCCGATAGCAGCCACGCAATCGCATGGCAAGGATCTGCCGAGCTCCTCCTTTTTTCGCTACAGGACGACGCCGCTAAAAGTAGCAAACCAAGTCAGCTACAGTAGAGGAACCCTAGCTTTGAATCCTGGTTAACGGGAAGAAAGACGTCAGCCGTTGGATCCACCTTCGCCCTGTGATCCTTCACTGCCAGATCTCCACACATGCCACAAATCTCCTCTGACGGCCCCAAGCCTAACGCACGGTGAGCCAGCTCGACAGATGGTGCGTGAGCCCGAGTGCAGCCCATAATGAGGCACGGCCCAAAAGCAAAGCCCAACACGTGAAGGATTAACCCTGCTTAGGCCGCCCCCCTTTCTCCCTGTTGCAGGCCAAGAGCGAGTACAGACCAAGCCTGATAAGCACAAGTTTTTTCTTTTTTAAGGAGATCCCTCGGATAAGCACCACAAGTTTTTTCTTTTTTAAGGAGATCCCTCGGATAAGCACACATCAAGAAAAATGCGAAGAAAGAGAAGAGAAATGTTCCCTGCGAGGAGCAAGAATTACAGCCTCCGCCCCCTGAGGGCGAGTAGACAAGCAAGTATTCCTTCAAATAAATAAACAAGACAATGACTTCCGTACAAAGGATCGAAAGATGGACCGGCAAAAAGAAGATTTCATCAAAGTAAGTTGACCCATGAGCATTATCATATCCGTAGCTCAAAGGGGCTCCTTTTGGGGTGCTAGGCCTCATCATGAGAGGCCGGCCTGCCTAGTCCTACATGGTGCTTACATGGCAAAAAAGATCAAGTCAAGACAAGTCCAGGTCAAGTCAAAGAGGTTAGAGAGTGTATTGGACCACCGTAAACTATAAGCCACCTCTTCCCCTAGTCTACCATGAACTCATGGACCAACCTTCCCAAAGTACCCCTCCACCTCTCATCCCACAAGGGTAGCCATGGTCTTTTATCATCGACCCCTTGCCTATATAACCCCCTCCCTAAGGGATGTAAAATTCAACCCATAAATGAGAAATCTCAAGGGGGAGGCCTAGAGCTCTAAGTCCCACACGGGGCGCTCTACGGGCGACATTGGGAAGTCCAGAACGGCGCAATTCGCTAGTCGAGTCCCACACGAGGCGCCTCTCTCAACATAGGAGTAGGCCGATCTCCTCGAGACGGTCGAACCTATTCAAAAAACATCACAGCTTTCCTATTTATCGAGTGTACGACGACATTCTTATAAGGCCGTCGTACGTGGCCAATTATTACCGTATTCTAGTTGTCGAGCTCTCGACACCCCCTCTTTTGTGTTATTTTTACAACGACAACAGATCTGATTTCCTTTTACATCAGTTAGGATTCGAGGGGCAAAATGATCTGATTTCGTTTACGTGAGTTATGATTCAAGGACAACAAAGCCAACTCAGAGGTACGCGGCCACAACACTGAAACGCGTCGATGGAAGAACATCATGCTAAGGACTAAGGGCCTGTTTGGTTAGGCTGTGACTGTTGACAAAGCTGTTGTTGGCTGGTTGTTTGAAAAAATTATTGTAGCTGTGGGAAAGTGAACATATGACTTTTGGTTGATCCAAATCATCTACAGTATTTTAGAAAATGAGCACTGAAACTTCAGCACATAGCAAAAAGCTGGCAATACGTAGCTTTTCCCAACAGCTGAATTTACACTGCAAAGCCCACAGCTACCATTGGCAAAAGTTGCTAAAAAATCTATCGTTTGGTTGGACTACAGCTTTTTTCAGTGAAAAGCTACTGAAAAGCCCAACCAAACAAGACTTAAGGCGAGGAGTTTGGCCGAGAGGTAGCAACCGACGAGCGCCGGTCCATTGAGCCACTGAGACAATGATGAACAGCAGCGTCATTACGAGCTGAAGGTGACTCTACGAGTTGCAGTGGTGCATGAATTAGAGATTGGATGACGGGCGCGCATGGTGTGTGCTACGATCTATGGTGCAATCTCTGTACAATCGAATATAAAAAAAATCATAAATTTCTTTTTAAAATATTATTGTCGGTTTACTGATCTGGCAATAATGAATATGGGCGGCGCACGCACAGAAGATCTAGATGGGTGAACACGGGACACAATGTTTAGACAGGTTTAGGCCCTCGAGAAGAGGTAATACCCTACGTCTTGTGTTTGGTGGATTGGTATTGCTTGAATCCCGTATGAGAAGATACTGAAAAGCACACCGATCGGAGGATCCCCACCAGGCCTTATATAGGCGACCAGGGTAGGGTTACAAGGGTCCGGATTGGTTTACAGATTGGTTAGCTAATTAGTTACAACAGAATCCGGGATTGCCGGATTTGTGTTTATCCCTGTCTTGTACTCCAAGTTGATGAGGCGCCCCCGTGTAGAAGTCGGACTCCGAGTAGTCGGACTCCGAGTAGTCGGCCCGTCCCACCCTATGTCCATAGGACCGGTATTGTCCTCCTTGACGATACCCGGGAACCATGTCATCGTCAGTAGCCCCCGAGTCCTTCACGATCTGGCTGCAGCTAAACACGGCATTATTTTAGCCGAGTGCCTTCGCCTTCTCCCTTTTCCCGAGTGACATTCACCTGGGCACGCCTTTTTGTCACCTGTAGGAAGATCGTGAGGGGCTCATAGAACTCCTGTAGAGTAAAGAAAATTAGCCGAGTAACATTCACCCGTAAGGCAGGAATATCATGGCAGATGAGTTAATAGCGGGTAAATCCTGGTGGTATCCAGTCCATCCTGAGGGACAAAGACCAGCTGATAGCCTAGCATGGGACATACCATGAATTCCGACTGAATTCCCGAGTAGCACCTGGTTTCCCGAGTGGCTCGGGTCCAGCTAGCGTCCCTCTGAGGGAATGCCTCCGAAATTCATTTCAGAACCAGAACACAAGTTGTGGCGCATAGGTTCCCGAGTGACGAAGCCTGATACCCAGACATTCCGCTGAATCCAGAAATTCTAGATCCCAAAAACTCCGGAGTGAATTTCGTAGGAAGTTTGGGTGGAGAAACCAGTGGCTCTGAATTGCTCGGCGTCCGACTAGCAGCCTGTTGAAGGCGCACCATAACTATCCTTCACTCGGGTGTATTCAAGTGATTGCATTCCTGCGGGAGGCCAATCCTTGAAACCCTTCAAAACCATAACGCTTGGTTCCGATCTATAGCAGCCTGCTTGAAGCACGTTATAGTTGCTCTTTATGGGGGTATATTCCAAACGGCTACTTAACCCCGGAAGGCCAACCGTTGGATCCCCTCTGTTAAATAGCGTAGATCGTGGCGAGGCCACGTCGTGGGTGCTGAATAGTTGCGATGTGGGCCGTTACTTCGCGTAACGGAAGCCGAAGAGGCACATCATGGGTGCGAAAAAACAGCGCGTGTGGAAGCGGAAAAGTCGCAATGCCCAATCCATCCTCCTTTATAAGACCGAGAAAGCGGCGGGGTCCACTCACACCTTCCAGAGCACTCTTCGCCTTCTTTGCGCCCAAAACCCCCTCGTCTTCCTCGCACCCCGCCGACTCGAGAGCGCCGCCACACCAAAACCCTAGGTCCGCACCGCCGGTATTAGATGCAAGCCCCCGATTGGGAAGCAGATCCGACTGAAGCAGAGGAGGATGCTTTGGTGTGGAGATTGTTGAGTGAGGACTCCTCCATCGATCCAATGGACCCCTGGATCAAATCGACAGCGACCAAAGATGCGACTGAAGGCCCTGGTGAGGTCGGGGGTGCTGCCGCCGAAGGAGTTGGTCGAAAGGCGTGTCGCCGCGGGGGAGACAACCCCTACTCCGAACACGGACGAAATGGTCGTCCACGGCTCCTTCTTTGAGCGGGGCTTCTTCGTGCCTGTCCACCCCTATGAGGACTGTTGTACTACTACGGGTTAGAGCTCCACAACCTCAACCCCAACAGCATGCTCCACGTCTCGTGCTTCATCACATTGTGCGAGTGCTTCCTCGGCATCCAGCCGCATTTCGCACTGTGGAAGCACCTCTTCGTCGTGAAGCCGAAGCTAAGCAGGGACAGCCCGGCCGTGGTGGGAGGCGCCGGATTCCAGTTGAGATCTGGAGCGGCGAAGAGCTACTTGACCCTTGAAAGAGCATCTAGGCCCCAAGTTGGTTTTGATGGTTAATGGCAACTCAAACTGGAATCTAACGTTTACAGTGAGTGTAAGCAGGTTTGTAGGTTCCAGAAAGAAGGGTCATCAAGGAAAGGATGACCACCAAAAAGGGTACAAGGGTGGTTTCTAGGGCTAAAGAATGGCTGTGCTAGGCAGTTGTGCCACAGCTGTGAAGAAGCCGGTGCTGTGCAAGGAGTTGCAAGCAAGGTGATGGTGGCTTGATGCGTCAAGGGCCGTGACTACAGTTGGTGGGCAGGTAATGCCTAGATTTGCTAGTTTCTTTGAGTCCATAGGAAAAGCCCGTACTATCAAGAGGGATGAAGCAGTGATGATATGTAGAGGTTCTAGTTGCTCAATGCTCAGGATGCTGGACAATGGCACTAATGCTTTGAGGTTAGTGGCCCTGTGTCAGCAGTTTTGCATAAGTATGAAACTGGTTGAAGCTGGCACTCTGCAGTGCTAGCAGTAGAAAACCCTAGGGGTTAGAGTCACCGGTGTGACACAGCGGTGTCACAGGTGGTCTAACGCTCTATGACTCAGGT
>JAGXJF010003237.1:0-225373 GCA_019208055.1 Stipa capillata | reverse complement strand
TTGTCGGACCCCAAAATCCATAACAGAGAGGCTTAAGCATAATCACCCGCTAAGTCGAAACGTCAACCCCCGACCTCAACTCCAGGGTGTCAATTCCCAGAGGAGTGGAGTGATATGGCTTCGAATAGCCCGAGATGTCAACCCCAAAGCTTACTCTAGCAAGAGCATAGAGTAGTAGGGTGATATGGTCTCCTCACTCTTTTCCACTGAGCCGAAACTTCAACCCCGAACTTGCCCCGGCAAATAAATGCTCGGCTGGAGTAGGATGATATAGTTCCCAACTCTCAGCAGAAGAGTCGCTTCACAGGGGTGACTAAACTTAACGACTCTATGATAGGGACTCTGAAACCCTACCCGCACCATGTGCTTCATCACATACACGCAGGGCACATGGCAGGGGAGAACAACTAGCTAACACAGCAGAACTCTACCACAGATCTGCAATATAGCAATATATTTATGCAAAGGATCCGAGGATCCTAGTACAATACACAGCGGAAGGGTAAATAGGGCTAAGAAGCCGAACAGTAGTGCCGAAAGCGGCAGCAAAACAAACCAACTGCTGAACCCAGGGGCAGGATCACTGCCTGGGATTCCCAGAGACTAACCGTTGTGGGCGTCGATCTCTCTGTAGAAACCACCCGCGAGAGGGGTAGTTTCCTCTGCAACAAAATATCAACGAAAGCAGGGTGAGTACAAAATTGTACTCAGCAAGACTTACAGTGCGGAAAGTAGTAATAGTTGTGACAGGTATCAATAAAAGGGGTAATTGTGGACTGTTTTGCGGAAAGCCAATTTACTTTTAGCAATATCTTATTAGTAGATGAAAACCGACTACCGGAAGGTTTTCGAAAGGGGATAAGTCCACGCTTCACGATCATTCCTACCTGCAGAACACCACACCCTAGATACCCTCGACCCATCCTCGACCACCCTGGGAGGAAGCTGTCGCTAACCACGTCCTTAGAGTTGGCAAGTTTTAGAGTTAGGTTATAGTTGTCTAATTCGGTGCGAAATCTTACCAAGCTGTCCATAACCGCGGACACGGCTGTTCAAAACAGTTCAAACCCTGCAGGGGGGTACATCTTTACCTACACGTATCGATCGTCTCCTAGTGCCAACGACGATTTACACACTTTCACGAGGTGTGCTGGCGGAGGGTGATCAACACGACCTTTACAATGCTTTCGACTTAGGTATGAGCCACCCGTACAGGCTAGTCCATGTACATCTGTCCGACGGCACAGAGACACGGTCCCATGCGTTGTGAATCGAGGAACATCCCCGGCCTCCCAGACCGTGTGCCCACCCCACCGGATGCCTTTTTATCCCAAAGAAAACCGCAACCGATTGCAGCTCATACACTAAGCCTAGGCAAATTATTCAGTCGTGGGGTGGCCCCATAATCCACCCGTGTAGAAGTACGCAAATCTGGTTCGAAGGGACACCGGGAACCGGTCCTTGCGGGAAAACGAGACAAACCACCATGCTCCCAGCCATGGCCTCTCGTCTAGCCCAGATGAATATTAAGCAAGTTTATTAAGCAATCCCGGTGAACACCCACCTACCGAGTAACCCATCCAATGGTGTGAGAACATCTGCTATCCCAGGAATTACGACTTCTACAAGTCTAAGCATGTCTAAGCAAATACACATAATAAGCAATAGCAGGTTACGTACTAGACTACTCTAGCTAGGTTAGGATGGTAGTGGAGCTGATTGAGTGACAAAGTAAGTTTGTGCAAGGAATAAAGGTATACTAACGAGAAAGTAACATTTGAACGCATGCGATATTGCATTGAAAACAACTAATACTTTGCAAATAATAGGAGTTTTTGCAATGTGACCAAAGGGGCTGCTTGCCTGGTTTGCTGAGCAACTAAACCCTGCTCTTGTTCGGAACTACCGTCTTCTGGACCTTCCGGCTCTAACAGAGGAGAACGAAAACACCGGAAACAAGGGTACAATCGTAAACACCAAAATGCCAAACATCAATACAAGATGCAATGCATGCCATGGTGTAGAGGATGCAAAAAGAAAACTAATGCAAGTGGAATCAATTTAATCGGAGTCCGGACGCATAAAATATCGCGATCCGAAAATCCTCCGGCTAATCGGAAACCCTAGTTTGAGTTTTTAGCAAATTATATTAATCCTAGCATGCAACATGGATGAAAATGATGCTTTTGAATAGATCTTCTTTTTATGAACATTTTGATATATTATTTACAATTTTCTGATTAAAATAAATTTTCTATGAATTTTACAAGATTTAAACCCTTTGTTGTATTTTTCTCAGTAAAATTAATGTTTAAATTGATTCAATAATCACCAGAGGTTGACATGTGGGTCCTACTCGTCAATTTTGATCAATTGATTAAGTCAATGACAGTGGGGCCCCCTGTCCCACTTTTCATTTCTTTTATTCTTTTATTTTTATTCCTTACAATTGGGGCCCTCATGTCAGAATTTCCTTTTCTATTTATTCTTTTCTTTAATTCCTGTTGCATGGGGCCCACTGCCATAGAGATACTCACTAAAGAGCTCATTATTATGCCTGATTAGGTTTTAATATGGTGATTAGCATTTAATAAGGTCATTAACATGTCAGTGCATCGATTAAGTGTATTAATCACACTTCATTGACTGTTATTCATTTATTAGCATATCAGAACAGTGCTTATCCATAGTTATTACAGTGATTAACTCGATTAGTGTTTAATAACTGTGATTAACTTTTAAATGTGGTCATTAATTCGGTCGGAACAGAACTCATGGCCATTAGGTATGGCATTCATTAACACCCGTTAGCATTGATGACACTTATTAATTGCCACAGCAGTAATTAGGGTGATTAAGGGTCCTAATACCCTAACTGGAACGCACCGGTCGGGACCCGATCGGGCTCGATCCGGCCGACGGGTGCTCCGGCGTGACGCGGCCGGCGGCGAAGGAGGGTGGCGGCGCGGGACCTACCGGCTAGAAGTGGCGGCGCGGCGAGCTCCGCTCGGCAACAGCGGCGACGGCGGCGAGGTGGCCTACGGGCGGCGAGGAACGGCGGGGGCACCGGGAGCGGCTGGGCTCGGTGGTGAGGTGAGGCGGAGCTAGGGAACCCGGGGCGGCGCGGCGGGGAGCGGCTCGGAACGGAGGCGAGCCGGGGCGGCGAGGCGCTTGGTACACAGCGGCGGAGGAGACCCGTGAGGCTCGACGGGAGGCGAGGAACCGGAGAAGAGGCCGGCGACGGGATGCGGGGCTCGGGACCCCGGCGCGAAGGGTACGGGTGGAGCAGAGCTAGGGGGCGGGGCACGGCGAGGGGTGAGGCGGCGAGCTCGAGCAGCGAGGGAGGGAGGGCCCGAGGCGGAGGGCACGGGAGCAAGCGGAGCGGCGGTCGGGGAGCGGCGGAGAGGCCCAGGGGCGGCGAAGCCGAGTGGGGGGAGCGGCGCGGGATGGGGAGCTTGGATGCACGAGGGAGGGGAGAGAAAAAGCGGGGTGGCGCTAGGAGCAAGGCAGGAGGTGGCTGCCTCGGACGCCATGGGAAACAGCTGCGTGGCGATGGGGAAGCAGGAGGTGGCGTCGGTGCGTGGGGAGGAGATAAGGCAGAGGTGGCCAGAGGCTTAGGGGAGAAGGAAGAAGGGCGGTTTGGGCCAGGCCGGTGGAGGAGGGAAGGGAGGTGGGCCAGGGCAGAGGGAAGAGGCCCACTCCGGGTAGAAGAATTAGGGTTTCTTTATATTTTCAAGATTTCTGTTTTGATTTGATTTCAATTTTTAAATCTTTAGAACCATTTCAAAGTTCTCTCAAAATAACATTAAACCTCAAAGCATGCTTACAACGTTTTGTTCCATTTCAATTAGGTTTTCCAGCCCCACTCATAATCCTTCTTTAAACCTCCGAGCTCTATGTCTAACTAGAGCTCTAATTCGACGTTCAATTTAACGGTCGATCTCCCTTTCCACATAACTTTTGGACTTTTAGTTTATTTCCAATCTAGGGTTTTAGAGCTCAGTCCACAAGTCAAGTTCATGAGATAATCCTCGGGACTCGTTGTCTCAACACTTTACAAGACCTAATTGAGTTTCGAGGTTTTAGCCATGTTATCGGGTTAGGGTTTGTCGGAGGCTCTTCATAAAAAAAATCAAAATCCTACTCGTTTTTAGGTTCCAATGCAATGCATGATGCAATAATGCACACCAAAGCGACTCAAGAACGGGGACGTTACACTCGTACACCCTTGTGTATAGGACCGGATCCGTCGTGCCTGCGTACTTCGGAGGTCGGCGGGACGAAACTTTGGCGGGAACGGGACCGCCATGAGCCCTGGGCCTCAGCGGGCTCGCCAAGCTCGTGAGGTCGACGACCTCGCTGCGCCCCGCCCAATCTTGCTCCTCGTGCGCCCTGCCTGGGCGCTGGGGTACTCGCGCCCGGGCCCGCACTGCCGCCGTGGGTTCCGTCCTGGGCGACTTGCTGGTTCAGCAGCACGGTCGTCCTGAGGCGAGCTGCCTCGCGGTCCGCCTCGCCCATAAGCGCGGCCGCCCGGGCCCGCGCGGCGTCCAGGTCCTTTAGGAGAGACTCGGCCGCGGAGGACGGGGCGATGACTGCTGCTCGGGCGGCGGCCCGGTCGGCGGCCGACTGGTGCCGCAAGTCTTCCGCGGCGGATGCCTCCGGAGGGGGCGTTGCTAGGGCGCGTGTGGCTTCGAGCTGGGCTCGATAAAGGTCGGCCATCTGCTGGGACTGCGAGTTCACCCTTTGGGCTTCCAGCTCCGCCGCCCGGAGGCGCGCCTGCAATGCCACCGAGTTCCTCACCGCCTCGTCGGCCTGCCGGCGCAAGTCGTCCACCGTGTCCGCCAGGGTCCGTCCGCCCGAGGGCCCCGCCGGGGGTGGCGCTCGCGCCGCGGAGGACGGGACAGCCGCCCGCGACGCGCCGTCTGCCGCGGCGCTGGAGGTGAGCTCGCCCGCACCGTCGGGACCTTCCGGGGCGGCTCTCGCTGGTTCCACGTTCGTCTCGCCCTCGGCCGCGGGGGGAGGGAGCTGGACCCCGCGCCTGCTGCTCGCCGCCGCCTTCCGCCTCGTCGTGGTCGCGCCCTTCTTCGGTCGAGGCGGCATGATGGAGACCCGCTTCAGGAAGTACTTCGCCCCTTCGTCCCCACGGACGGCGCCAACTGTCGACGAGATGGCTCTCGGTCAGCAGGTGTAGGCACCCCGGGTCGGAGACCGAGGTGCTAGGGGAAGACTTGGGGAACGAAGCCAAGCGTCCGCGGGACTTTATCCAACCACCGCCGAAGACAAAAGTATTGAAGAATGTGTGGTGGAAGCTTGTATTGATCCTCTTTCATACGGGGTGCCAACTTGCCCTTATATAGGCAAAACCGGCTTACAAGTGTAAATACATTGCTACCCCTCTAAAGGTTACAATCTCTTCCTAGCTCGTGTCACCGTACATTTGGCCGAACTCGTACTCTCCACCTCACCGCTACCTACTACATGCGCCGGTATATTCGTAGATTCCCTTCGCCGGTACGGCTCGCCTCCGCCCTTGTAGTCCTCTGCGCCGGTGACGTCGTCCGTACCCGGTGGTCCCACCTCGCCTTCCTCCTCGCTCCGGCCGAGTCGCCCTCTTACCTCGTCCGTGGGGGGCCGACTTGCTTCTCGCCTCAGCGGTTAAGTCGTCCGACCGAGATGGCTTCCCGTTGGCTCGATCCCACCTAAGACCCCTGCATAACTCCTTACGTTAATCATGACATGAACAGAGGACGGGGGGTACCTCGTCCTGGAGCCTCGCCCGGACTCCCCCAACAGATATTGTGTGTTATTAGGAATATTATGTCGCTTTTGTTAGACTTTACTTCCACTGAATTTCATCTTACTTGCAGAGAGCTCTGTGACGGTTGGACAAGTTGATTAAAATGTTGACCTAGCTATATTGATATGTAGTTGAAACCTTTGAGATCTGAAGATAAAAGAGACCAATGAAATGGCACATTCACAATTTTCAAATAAAAATACTCTTTGGTGAGATCTTTTGGGTATACTCTAATTTTAATCAACTTCTCCAAAACATCACAGAGCTCTCTGCAAGAGAAGACAAAGTTCGGTAGAAGTAAAATCTAACAAAAGTGACATAATATTCCAAATAACACGCAATATCCTACTACTTACATTATCAACCTCCTAAATATGAAGGTAAATGTGCCATCTTCAAAGTTGAAGATACTGTTTATCTCATTCTTGCTTATCCACCCATTCAAAGTACCATCCACACAAGTGGATAATAATACATGGCGAAGCAAATGGCCACTCTTGTATATGTTTTCCCACCACTATGGCACCTAGATGTCTAAATATCCTCATTAACTTGTAGGATGAGAGGTTAACTGGATTTGTATTATCACGAGTCTTGATGAGGCAATTCATACTCATGGTGCCTACTTGGTACATTCCTTTGGACAGACGTGCTTTGACCCATCAAAGTCACACATTGGCTCTTTGTGATCTGTGACGAAACATTCCGTCCTTTTCTTATCTCCAAAGAAAAGTGCCCTGTAGATCTCATCATCCTTCTAGTTCAACCTACAAACATAGTTAGGAATGTACCATTCAAAATAAGCACATATTTTATATTGCACATACATATTTCCAAAGCACTATATTCAATGCATGCATGTAAAATTACAAAGTAAAATACACATTTACTAGGGCAAGCTATACACTCCTTCTATTTTGAAACAAAATGACTTATTTTGACTAATAGATAAACCAAAGAGGTGACAAAAGTGATGAAACTGTCCATAAGTAATATCTTTAAAGTACTACTATCTCTATTTCACTATCTCTATCTTCCGTCTCAAATAACTGTCAATTGAGGAGATTTAGAGTGTAGCTTTTTCTACGAAAGATTGTATGGAAGACCCTGACAATATACAAAATAGGAATCCAAATTCGAGTCCATAATGACTTGAACCTAGATGGTGGGATTGTACATCCAAATGAGCTAGGCCACTTCCTTAAGAGTACAATAATTGTGTTGTTCCACTCTATACTCCTATTAAAATGCTTTAGGAATGGTCAAATGGTTGTTATTTAATGGAGGTATGCATGATCAGACATAGAAAAAGGGATGAAGTATATTTAATGTATGCATGTAAGACTACAAATTAAAGCTAGATATTTATTATAGGTATAGAGTCGAACGACACAATTATTTTGCGCTGGAATATAAAAATGCTCTATATTTACAAAAGAACATAGTATATTTTCAAGCGGAGAGCAGTAACAAATAGGGACTTTGTTACGGTGGGAGCTACATATAACCAATCTCAGAGCTAGATATAATAGATGTGGACCATGAGCATGACTTTAAACCCTACGCCTATGCGAGTGAGGCAATGGGAGAAGAATGTTACCCAATGGGAGAATGATATAGAATATCATCGTTTCAACTTTGTTTTGTGCATGGTGTCACAATGCTTTTGTCGCTTGGAAGGCAGCCCTGTAATCTCACTGCTTTCCACTTTAGTTTCGCGACTGTGTCATTCGACCGTACTTGCACTGGGTAATTATTTCCGTACAAACTCACCATCACATCAATTAGTGCAGCCATAGTCACCACTCGAGACATTCTAGAGGATGATGCCATTTTAGATTTGTTTATCATGTCAATACAATATGGACAAATTCACAACTAATTAGTGTATTGTACATATCTTTTCAATTTTTTATACAAATACAAATATCCAAACCAAATAGGTCATATGCTTGGGAAGGCCCTTATTCACAATTGTAAAAAAAAATTAGCTACCATACTCGCAATGGTAAAACTTTAGCTAGTGTTAAAAACTATCCAGGAATAAGGGCCTTCTCGGACGCATGAATTAAAAGAAATAGAAATTAGATGTCATGGCATATTGTATCATATAAAAATTTAAAACATATGAGTAAGTAATACAAGTTGTTTGGTTGCACCATAGGAAAAAACGTATGATTTTCTTAGAGCCTCTTTGGATTGCATCATGAATGAGATGTCACGTACGCTCCCTTCTATATAGTTTTGGCTTGGCTAGGCCAGCTAAACTTAACTATCCACAAGAGCTCTAGTCTAGGAAAGCCCTAAGAAGCCGTGTCCTGTTGTAAACAACTTATGAAATTTGAGCTTATTTTCTGTGGTGGATGATGTAAAATTTGAATTACCCTTGGACTTGTTGTGAGTCTGATAATCAATAAAATATCATTCTTGTGGAGTGTTTTTGGCGCAATTGAGTATGGAAATAAATGCAAGCATTACTCTATGCTCAATTCACACATGATTGTTCACTCCTGTCTAACAATTATATAACCTAACATAATTCACACATAAATTCTACAACCTAACATATTACTTTATGCTCATTCACACATAAATTATTCATGCCTTCTCTAACAATTGTACAACCTAACATGAAATAGCTCACTGCATGTACATACACACATTAGTCACAGTGCATATACACATGAACCATACACACTATTTACACACTTGACCATCATATCCCATATCACCCAATTGTTCTACCAATTCCAATTCACAAATTCATATGCATCACTGAAATTGGATGATAAATTGACACCTAGCTGGACTAATCACCTTGTTGGGCTCGAGAACAGGTGCATCAGGGTAGCTGAGACTCGGAGAGGGTGCGTGCGTGACAGGATGAAGCTGCTTGGCGACGCGTCGTGATCGAGGCAGAGGCGAGAGGAGGTGAGCTCATCGTGGTTGGCAAAGGCAGCGGTGGGTGGAGGTCAGTGACAGAGGTCGGTGACGGGGCCAACGGGCGGAGGTCAGTGACAGAGGTCGGTGACGGGGCCAGCAGGCGGAGGTCGGTGACGGGGCCAGTGGGCGGAGGTCAGTGACAGGACTGATGTGGCCCTAGTGGAGTTGTGGTGGTGGTGGGTTTAATCTCACATTGGAAACTTAGTTCAAATTGTAGCATATAATGCATGCCGAGTCCAAGCGTAGCACCTCTAGTTTGACCCTTCACATGAGACAAGGATGGAGTTGTAAGTAGGGTGTTATTCATACGGGAACCTAACCTAACGTTGGGCTGGATTGAGCGAATCTTGTACCTGAGATACTACATGACCAATGGAGGATACTAAAATGAACAGCAGTTAATTGCAACAAATGTGCATTTGAAAAACTCAAATCTACCCCTAAAATCTAGCTAATGCATAAGCATAATATGACCGGGGAGGTGGTTCAAACAAAGTTAATGGGTTCACTGTATCACTTTAGGACATGCCAAAATATATGCAGATTCCAAACAGTGTGTTAAATATCTGTACACTACATGTATAAGAGATCCAGATAAATAAGTCTGTTTCAAGTTTGTGTGCGTATGTGTATGAAATCTATGAAAAATGTAAGATAGTCTTAAACTATAGTAAGTTTAGCGGTGCCTCTGAAGCAAAAAAGATGATCTCCAACTCTCAATTTCATCGTGACTCTCAGAACTCAGGAAGCTAATTAGCTTTGATGAAAGCTTATGCACTAAGTTGGAAAATAAGGATAAAAAACCCGATCATTATTTGCAATATGCATTGGCATGTTTTCTACATGTTGTACTTGGGACATAGCATAGAATGCATTTATAGTACACCAATTCCTAGCCTGACACTAATATACAATCTACAAAAATTATCAACACAAAGAAGGAATTGGTAATACAGATAACTGCAACATATAATTTCTTACCTGTATGCTCCAAACCTCTGCTGAAATGCCAAGTCGAAGATTGAGTGTCTCTAGGAGTTGAAGAGGAAAATATCTGAACTAGTGAAAGTCAATATGTCGACCAGTTCACCTGCTTCTTAATGGACGATCTCTCGCATAGGTTGATATCTGTTACCACGTAAGTATTCGAATTGTGCTATTAAAATCTATCAGTTTCTGTGACAGAGTAAATTATATTGTAGGCTATTGACCATGTGTGCATGGTGCATTGTTAATTAGGTTCATAAACGTAAAACTTGGGCATGCATGTAGTTGTACGAGTGATTCATGTACGTCTGTCCACAGCAACCAATTACTCCTCAGATTCTGGCAATAGACATCACTTGTACATTGTCATGTCAGCTAGGAAATATAACATGAGTGCTCAGCTTCTCATAAGAATTCGCGTGGAAATGAAGATGTTTTTAGATATGAACAGTTGGCTAGTCGTCGTGATCTGGTGACTTGCGCTGCCCTTTTTCTTGGTTTTTTCTCAGTGCAGAACATACTGAAACGAGCCTGATAAGACTTCAACAGTACAAAACACTAGAATGTACAATCACACATGGAAAGGAATCAAAGCTTGTAAGTAACATTGGTGGAAATGAAGATTTTGAAGTCAACATTGATGCATTTTAGAAGGACAGGTGGCGACTCAGAGACAGGTGGACACATGGAAGCAACCAGCCACGTGGCTGCTGGTCAACTGATAGGGCCGAGTATGGCGCCTCATCAAGAGAAATGTATTGCCTAACTAGAACTGCCGAGGAATTGAGAACCTCCAATATGTAGTTAAATGATACAAGCATGCATAGTGCATTGCATTAGTTTATACTTAAGAATTTGCAACAATATGTGTAATAAACTTGCTAAAGTTGGCAAAGACACCAATGTCTCAGCAGATCGGGGGAAAAATGTGAACTCTCCGGGAAAATAAGGTCCTTCGATTTTTAACTGGCATGATGGTTCACCTGCAAATTACTTATGCACTTCATGAGCATTCAAATAATATAACCTAATGATATTGTATTTCTAGATAGGTAAGAGCAGGAAGCATAAGCGTTTTACAGCTAGCAGTCGATCTCCACTTGTGTCAGATTTCAATTACTTTTGGTGATATTTATTTGTTTGTCAGGACACATTGTAAATGTCTTATTGATTTTCAGGCTTCATTGATACAATAAAACGAGGACATCAAGGATCATCTCTTCTTTTGGGATGAGAGGAGGAGGAAGTCTTTCTTTGCCATTGAGGTGCCAGCAGCTTTGAACCGTCCAACACTTGAAGCACATTTTACAATCTCTTTATCTATGCTGGCTATGCATGGAAGTCATGCTCTTACGATGAGTACATGGCTCAAATGGAAACTTACCATGTGGAGAATGGCATTACTGAGTACAAAGAGGAATGTTGAAGGACTTTCTACGGTGCATTAGTGGGATGTATACACATCAGGTGGAACTCAAGGTAGATTTTCTAGTCATATAAATATATTGTCGTATTAAAGGATTCAATTGTACAATTGAGTACTATTTTCCTTGTTGCAGAAGGAGGTAAATTTTTAGTTCTTTTGTCCCTAAATTTTTTAAATATAATTAATTTAGAGTAAAATTCATATGCGCTCACTTTGTCATCCATCTTTGAAAATGCTCATATATAGTCACTTAACTCTTTAAAGGGTTTTATTAGAGGTGCAAATCGCCTTATGTCATGTTTACAGGTCCACCGTGGCATCCTGCACAGCAGGGCTCACATGTAGTGACTTCTCCCTCTCCCCTATTCTCTCCATCTCTCTCCTCGGCCACTGCCACCGTAGCCAGCGATGGAGATGGACACTAGAAGCCGACAGTGAGTAGGAGAGAGAGGATGGAAAGGATAGAGAAGAGTGGTGACATACTCGCCGACTAGGATGCCATGTGGACGGGAAGTGCCAGCGAGGCACGTTTTGGACTATTGGACCCTTTTATCAGTTTAGTGGGCTAGATGGGTATTTTCGGAGTTGAGTGCAAGTTAAGCGACCGCGAGTGAATTTTTACTCGTTAATTTATCAGAAACTAAATGAATAGGAATGTTGAGACATCAATGTGAATAGTAGGAATGTAACCACAAGCATGAGGTGCGGCTGCCACGGCTCCTCATCCCTAAAACGCAACTCGCCTCCTTGTCCGTGCTCACCTATGCTCCTTGTCCTCATGATGTAACTTGGTTTGTAATTTTGGCTAAACTTAAGCATCATATATTGTTGCTTGTTGATTTCACTAGAACCCCAGGGATTCTGAATGTATTGATTTGTTGAGTTTTATGATTGCTTCTTGATTCCCCTCTTTTTTTAAGGCAAACTTCTTTGTTTGTCAACGTCTCTGTCTAGAACTACTGTTGCCCTTTGGGTGGTTTAAATCAAATGGCAAATCTGCTTTCTCTGTGAATGTGTCATTTGATTTGATTTTAGACACTGACTTTGTTGTCTCTGGTCTTCCAACCTTTGTTCTCTATATATTTCAGGAGCAAACTGGCCCTGTGGTCTTCCAACCTTTGTTCTCTGTGTATTTCAGGAGCAAACTGGCGTTGTTGCTAGATGTTGACGAGAGGCTTCTCGGACAGTAAGTGTGGGCACCCGGTCGGAGACCGAGGTGCTAGGGGGAGACTTGGGAACGAAGCCAAACGTCCGCGGGACTTTATCCAACTACCGCCGAAGCCAACTGTATAGGAGAATTTGTGGTTGAAGCATGTATTGATCTCCCCCCATACGGGGTGCCAACTTGCCCTTATATAGGCAAAACCGGCTCACAAGTGTAAATACATCGCTACCCCTCAAAAGGTTACAATCTTTTCTCAGCCGTCACCGTACATTTGGCCGAACTCGTACTCTCCACCTCGCCGCTACCTACTACATGCGCCGGTATATTCGTAGATTCCCTTCGCCGGTACGGCTTGCCTCCGCCTTTGCCATCCTTGTGCCGGCGACCTCGTCCGTATCCGGCGGCCCTGCCTCGCCTTCCTCCTCGCCTTCCTTCTCGCCCTGGCCAAGTCGCCCTCTCACCTCGTCCACGGGGCCGACTTGCTCCTTGCTTCAGTGGTTAAGTCGCCCGACCGAGATGGCTTCCCGTTGGCTCGAACCCACCTGACCCTGCATAACACCTCACGTTAATCATGACATGAACAGAGGACAGGGGGTACCTCGTCCTGGAGCCTCCTCCGGACTCCCCCAACAGTAGCCCCTTGCGGGGGCGAGCGGCGGGGAACTCGACGTCGTTCGCGCCCGCATTCTTCCTCTAGCGGGAGTCGGAGAGCCCGGGACGAGGTGCCCCCTCCGACTCTTCCGATCCCCGCTTTTCTTGCTCGTCCGTTCCCGTAAAGGCCGCCTCACGTCACGGGCCGTTGCGACCCGACCCGCTTATCCGCTTCGCGCCCGCTCCGCGCCCGTTACTTCGCATCGTAGTTCGGGACCACCCTGGGGCTATAAATACCCTCCGTCCCTTTCCATGTGACAGCATCTGCCCTCTCCGTTTGCAACTCGCCGCTCACCGCGCCCGAGCCTTGAGAGCTTCTCGCCCGGTTCCTGCCTTCGGCACATTCGCCGCTCGCATTGGGTCGCGATCAAGCGTCTTCAGGACGATTTGGCATTCGTAGAGGAAGAGACGACCATGTCGACCAGCAAGGCCGCCGCGGTCACGAAGCAGAAGGGGAAGAAGGGAGCCGAGGTCACCTACACCCGGTGGCTTGGTACGACTCAAGCGTCGGACACCACGCTATCTCGCCTCAGCGCGGCGGGGTGCTTCCCCCTGGGGTTAGACGAGCATGGGCCGGCCCTCCCCGAGGAAGGATGTACAAGAGCTAAACCGCCGGAAGGCCACATCGTCGTATTCGCTGACCAGTTCAGGGCCGGGCTCACTTTCCCCGCCGCACCCATTGTCCAGCTCGTCTTGGACCACTTCGGCCTTGAGATCTCGGATCTCAACCCGACCGCCATCTCCCGTTTGGCCATCTTCGAGTTCGCAATGAAGTCGATGCGGATGGACACACGGCGGCCGGCTTCGCTATGTTCCACGAACCGGTGATGACCACCTCGGCCGTCCACAACGGGGCCCACTCTCTCTTCGGGACGATCGGCTTCCGAGGGTGCCGAGGCTCCGACGCCTCGTATCCGGCCATGGCGTTGAAGAACAAATGGAAGAATTGGAAGAGCGAGTGGTTTTTTCTAACCGGGTCGGCGATCTCGGCTTCACCGGCAATAAAGTCGCCCCCGGGTACACCACTCGCACGCCGGTCGCCTCCTCGGCGGACTTGGCGAAACGCGACGCCTTGAAGGTGATGAGCCACCAGCTCTCATCGCGTGACTTGGTCGAGGAGTACCTCCTTCTGAAGATCCGGCCGCTCGCCACCGGCTGGAGGATGAAGTGCAAAGCCACTCCCGACGGGCAACCTTTCGGGGCCCCTGCCCCTTTTACGGGTACGAGCCGATGAAGGGGTACGACCTCGCCCGGGCGGAGCGAGACGCGGATCTCCTCCTGGGGCGCTACTTGCCGTCCGAGGCGGCGATCGTCTCGAAGATGATCGCAGTTCGCCGAAATCGGGCCTGCGAGCTGTTCGGCTGGGATGTTCCCGCTCGCCCGGACATCGCCCCGGCTGGTGACACTAAGGCGGGGGAGAAGAGGAAACGGCCTGCTCCGGCCCCGAAGGCGAAGGCGGCCCCGAAGAAGACAAAGCCGACGAGCATCGCCGCGGAGCTAGCGGACTGGGACGACGACGACGCCGACAGCGACCACCACGAGTCGCCTGCTCGCGGCGGGGTGAACACCGACGGGTCCGAGGACGACGAGGAGTCCGAGGAAGGGTCGCTGCGGTGGCAGCGACGAGGAGCCCCCGACGAAGAAGCAGGACGACATGGCGGCTAGTCCGGACCGGACGCGGGCAAGGGGCCGATGGGCGGCCTCTTTACCGCGGTGCACTCGACGGCCGTGACGGGGGAGAAATTCTCCTGGGAGTCGTCCTCCTCATCTTCGTCTGATGTTGAGATTGACGAAGTCGTTGGGGCCGTCGAGGGTGACGTCGCCGAGGGGTCCCTTCAAGATCCCCCGGTTTCTCAGGTGCGGTCGCCTGCCGAGGAGACTCGCTCGGGTGAAGCTCCGCCCGGGTGTACGACGGTGGAGCACGCGCCACTGGCGGAGACTTCCAAGGAAGCGCTCGCCCGGCGGCGCGAGTGGCGAGGCTGACCCCGGCGAAGGCGTCGATACCCGAGAAGATTTCCGCCCCAGACGTGACGGTGCTGTCCTCGACGTCCCCGCGGGGGAAGACGAAGAGCGGGGGTTCCCTTGACTCGGCTCAGCCGTCTCGCCCCCGCGTGGAGCTGTCTCGGTCGGCTCGGGCCAGAGTCTTCGCACCTCGCCGCTGGAGCTGGACCTCATAAGTCGCCCTGAGGCGAGGCTGTCGAGGAGGACGTCGCGGCGAGTTTTCGTCGGGATGTCAGCATCCCAAGTCGGAGCGGCGGCACGAGCCGCGGCGCTGAAGGTAACCTCGCCAGCCCCTTGTTTCCTTCGTGGATGAATACTAACTTCTCCTTTTCAGTGTCTGTTCGTCGCCGAGAAGCTGGCGCTTCTGGAGGCGCACGCGGGCGACACCGACAGTCCGTTGGCCGAGGAGCGGGCTCGCACCGCCGACGCCCTGCACGCCTTAGCTCTGCGGAGGACAGGTCGGCCGCGCTCGCCGTGCGTCTGGACGAGACTACCTCCGAGGTGGGACTCCTGAAGACTAAGCTGAAGGAGCTGGAGAGGCGCGCTGTTCGCGCGGAGGGCGATCTTGCCGCAGAGCGCGAAGGGCGCCGAGGCGTTGAAGAAGCGCGCCTCTGAGGCGGCGGAGTCGCTCGCATCCGAGCGCTGGGAAGGCGAGGCGGCGGCGAAGCTGCCGCTTCGGAGGAGAAGAAGTCCCGCTCAGCGAGCGGGAGGTCGAGCAACTCCGCCCCGACCTCGCCTTGGTGCACGAGAGGCTCGGTTTCACGCCGACATGTTCGCGGGATACCCATTTCGTCCAACGTGGAGGCGAACAGGATGTCAGCTGAGCTGCCTCCATCCACGAATACGCGCCGGACCTCGACCTCGGAGATGACGGCCGAGATGACAAGGGCGTCGTGGTGCGGAAGGACCACGCCCACAGCGTCCTCCGGGCCGAACGTGATGGGGGTGTTGTCCAGGCGGGGAGCTCGGTCGGCGGATACGCGCCGATGTGCTGGACCCGGTGAACGTATTCCTTGCGCTGGCGCTTCGATGAGAAAGTGCAAGCACCCCCGCCGGTGATTGTGTGGACGACGCGACGAGGTTCATGGCCGCCGGGTGGAGAGCCGCGCCGAGGGGGTGGTGGTGGGAGCTCGAGTGGGGCCTCGCCCCGTGGTTCTTGATTGCGCCGCTCGCCCTCCGCCCGGGGAGGGGGGGGCGTCGGCCCGCGCGCGGGCAACGACCTCGCATTCCTCTGTGGAGTGCGAGCAGAGCTTATGAAGCTCGCAGTATTTTCGCCGGGGTCTTGGGCGAGGCGCCCCTCGCGGGCGAGGTGCTGGGTCTCCTCGGCTTGGCCCTGGCCGGGTATAGGGCTCCCTTCCATGGTGGCGCGGAGGCGCGCGAGGCAGGGAGCGGGCGGTCTGACGCCTTTGACTTTCTTGCGGTCGCCCTTCGTCTGATACGTGATGTATCTCATGGCGCCTCGGCCGGCGCCGCTCGGCCTCAGTCTTCTCGCTCCCCAGGTACGCCTGCATCGCCCTGGCCTCTCCCTTCGCAGAATCTGCCCTTCCTCGACTCGGGCGTATACCTCCATAATATCGTATAGCTGCTCGACGTGGGAAGGGCGCTTCCTTTCAAGCTTGTCGGCCAAGGCCTCGTTGTTGATGCCTCGCCTCGCTGCCTCGCAGATCGTCTGCTCCGCGACCCCCTTCACTTGGCACTGGACCTCGAAGAAGCGACGTTGGAACGCGCGGATGGTCTCGCCGGGTCGCTGCCGAGGTTGCTGAGGTCCGTTGAGGTCATCTCCTTGTTCCGGCACCCCTGGAAGTGCCTGTGCAGCTTGTCCCGGAGCTGTTCCCACGAGTAGATCGTGCGAGGCTCCAGGCCGAGGTACCAGGCCTGGGCGATGCCGGTGAGGGCGAGAAGCAGGCTCTTCGCCATGATGGCCTCGCCACCGCCCGAGGCCATCACGGCGGCCTCGTACACCCTTGTGTATAGGACCGGATCCGTCATGCCTGCGTACTTCGGGAGGTCGGCGGGACGAAACTTTGGCGGGAACGGGACCGCCATGAGCCCTGGACTCAGCGGGCTCGCCAAGCTCGTGAGGTCGACGACCTCGCCGCGCCCCGCCCGATCTTGCTCCTCGGGCGCCCTGCCTGGGCGCTGGGTACTCGCACCCGCGCCCGCACTGCCACCGTGGGGTCCGTCCTGGGCGACTTGCTGGTTCAGCAGCACGGTCGTCGTAAGGCGAGCTGCCTCGCGGTCCGCCTCGCCCATAAGCGCGGCCGCCCGGGCCCGCGTGGCGTCCAGGTCCTTGAGGAGAGACTCGGCCGCGGAGGACGGGGCGAGGACTTCTGCTCGGGCGGCGGCCCGGTCGGCGGCCAACTGGTGCCGCAAGTCTTCCGCGGCGGATGCCTCCGGAGGGGGCGGGGGGCTGCTAGGGCGCGTGTGGCTTCGAGCTGGGCTCGATAAAGGTCGGCCATCTGCTGGGACTGCGAGTTCGCCCTTTGGGCTTCCAGCTCCGCCGCCTGGAGGCGCGCCTGCAATGCCACCGAGTTCCCTCGCCGCCTCGTCGGCCTGCCGGCGCAAGTCGTCCACCGCTTCCGCCAGGGGTCCGTCCGCCCGAGGGCCCCGCCGGGGGTGGCGCTCGCGCCGCGGAGGACGGGACAGCCGCCCGCGACGCGCCGTCTGCAGCGGCGCCGGAGGTGAGCTCGCCCGCACCGTCGGGACCTTCCGGGGCGGCTCTCGCTGGTTCCACGTTCGTCTCGCCCTCGGCCGCAGGGGGAGGGAGCTGGACCCCGCGCCTGCT
This sequence comes from Stipa capillata, assembly GCA_019208055.1. Lineage (NCBI taxonomy): Eukaryota > Viridiplantae > Streptophyta > Magnoliopsida > Poales > Poaceae > Stipa > Stipa capillata. The sequence continues at coordinate 207,618 of JAGXJF010003237.1, read as the reverse complement.
GCTCGCCGCCGCCTTCCGCCTTGTCGTGGTCACGCCCTTCTTCGGTCGAGGCGGCATGATGGAGACCCGCTCAGGAAGTACTTCGCCCCTTCGTCCCCACGGTCGGCGCCAACTGTTGACGAGATGGCTCTCGGTCAGCAGGTGTAGGCACCCCGGGTCGGAGACCGAGGTGCTAGGGGGAGACTAGGGGAAACGAAGCCAAGCGTCCGCGGGACTTTATCCAACTACCGCCGAAGACAAAGGTATTGAAGAATGTGTGGTAGAAGCTTGTATTGATCTCTGTTCATAGGGGGTGCCAACTTGCCCTTATATAGGCAAAACCGGCTTACAAGTGTAAATACACCGCTACCCCTCTAAAAGTTACAATCTTTTCCTAGCTCGTGTCCCCGTACATTTGGCCGAACTCGTACTCTCCACCTCGCCGCTACCTACTACATGCGCCGGTATATTCGTAGATTCCCTTCGCCGGTACGGCTCGCCTCCGCCCTTGTCGTCCTCTGCGCCGGTGACGTCGTCCGTACCCGGTGGGTCTCTCGCCTCGCCCTCCTCCTCACTCCGGCCGAGTCGCCCTCTTACCTCGTCCATGGGGGCCCGACTTGCTTCTCGCCTCAGCGGTTAAGTCGTCCGACCGAGATGGCTTCCCGTTGGCTCGAACCCACCTAAGGCCCCTGCATAACTCCTTGCGTTAATCATGACATGAACAGAGGTCAGGGGGTACCTCGCCCTGGAGCCTCGCCCGGACTCCCCCACATGGACGAAGCAAATCAGTGTTGGCTTTTGACATAAGAATCAGAACATGGCGAGGAGGAGAATCAATGACAACGAGGTTAAGATCTGGACGAAGCAAATCAGTGTTGGCTTTTGACATAAGAATCAATTGCATGAAATAAATAGTAAAATATATAATCACGGATACTTTGTCTAAGACACCTCTCTTTTTTTTTCTCTTTGTTTCTTCTTACAATCAAGAGTATAGCCTATATCTGTGTATATATACAACTCAAGACTACCTAACAAACCGACTCGAATATGAACTCATGACAAACCTATCGTACAAACATAAGACTAAGACTACAACTTACACACGTAAACATGCTAGATACGAACAGTCATATGGATCGTCTACAGCTCAGACTCAATTGTGACTTACTTATGATGAGGCAAGATTATTTCCAACAACCTCCCCCAATCTTGACTCACTGTGACTTTGCAACAACCATAGCAAGTCCCACTCCCCTTAATGTTGACTTATTGACTCTTGGACTCAACTTAACGTTTGCTCTAGACTATCTGTCACACTGCCTTATCTAACGCGATACGTGCAGGCTAGACACATCATTAGCTTCATGTAGACACATGGACCTTCACAAGTTCTCATCCCACTACACATTAATTGAGTTCAATCATCATCGATACATGCACATGATCCTGATTCAACTTACATGCGCACACACTGGTCACATCTCAGTGTTGTGTCATGCATGCAAACTCAATAAAAATTAACACTAAGACACAACCCTGTTACCTTGTTGATGCATATCGTGGATTTGTCACGTGGTGTCCACGCTCTCTTGCTATCTACTCTGATCTTGTCAACAGAAGATGCCCATTGTCTTTGTCGTCGTAGCCTCATAGCCGTTCCTCCTGAGTTTTTAATCTTCCAATGACCTCATGTACGGTCATTGTCTTGAGATCACCAAATTGCTCTATATCAGATGCAATATGGAGAAAATTTGAGGGGATGGCTCGAAGGAATTTCTGGACGGCGTATGTATCCTTAAACTTCTCACCAAGCGCTCGTATGCCGTTGGTGATGTTCGTCAGCTCGAGAGCTAAGTCATCAACTGATTTTTGACTCCTTCGTATGTGATTTCTTGAACTCGAATTTGAGGGTTTGCACCCTCACCTCCTTGACGTGATTGTCTCCCAGATGCATCATCTTCAATGCCTCCCATGCCTCCACAGTTGTCTGCTTTTTGGTGATCATGACGACCTTCTCTTCAGGGATGCTTTGATAGATGGTTGTCAATGCCATATACTCCTTCTCATCGGCGACCTTGGTTAAATCATTCGGCTCCACAGCGTCCCAAACTCCATGTGCGTGCATTAATGCCCTCATCTTGATTGCCCATATCGAGTAGTTGCTCTTTGTCAACATCGAATATAGGAGATTTACACTTCCCTCCTTCACAACCATCATCTGGTCGTCGCTTCCACAAACGCCTTTGCCGTGTCGGCCTCCACCAAATGACCTTGACTAAGGCTCTGATACCAAATGCTAGCTTTTGGTCCAAGGATCGGTCACATGAAACAAATCGCAAAACACATGATCACGAAAACTTTGCCCAAGGCACCTCTCTTACCATTTTTTTCTCTTTCTTCTCACAAATCTAATTCAAGAATATAGCCCATATGTGCATATATACAAACTCAAAGCTGCCTAGCAAACTGACTCGAACATGAACTCACGGCAAACCTGCCGTACAAACACAAGATGAAGACTACAACTTAGACACGTATACATGATAGACACGGACAGCCATAGGGCTTGTCTACAACTCGGACTCAACTACGACTATTACTCGTGATGAGGCAAGATTATTTCCAACATTCAGGGAGATGACTTATGACTGCATCGACAAGTTTATGCAAGACCGTGGTGAACCCTGTGGTGATGGTCTTGCAGGTTCATTCGCAGAATGAAACGCTTCATGCTGACCCTCAAAGCCCGCCATCGAATTGCCGTGCTAGTGCAAGAACTCAAACTCGTGCTCAAGTTATTAAGGCATGAGAGGTATGCCGACGATGGCACTAATACAATGCCTGGTGCCACTACCTCACAGAGTGCCTACACTACCATGGACACAATTTCTCTGCCTGTTGATGCCAGCATACCTATTTGGTTTGTAGAGGAAGATCAACTCGTCGGAATCAACAAACACAAGGAGAAGCTCCTCACACATATAATGGAGGGCAATGTGCAGGAGCTAAAAGTGATATCTATTTTTGGTTTTGGTGGGGGGAAAGACTACTCTGGCCAGCGCAGCATACGATAGCCCAGCAATAAACAGTGATATGTTCGACTGCCGAGCTTTCTTAACTGTGTCCCAGACATTCAATATGAAGCGCATATTGGAGGACATCTTTCATCAACTCAAAATTGACTGCACAGGAAGAAGTGACGCCAATGAACTTGCTAGGGAACTGTGTTTGCATTTGGATGGCAAGAGATATCTAATAGTTCTCGATGATATTTGGTCTGAATCTGCTTGGGACAGTTTGATGTCTGTTTACTCCCGAAGAAACCCTGGCAGTGTAATAATTGTTACAACCCGAAGTAGTACTGTGGCCAATTATTGTTGCCATCTCCAACATGGTCATGGTTGCAGTTACGAAATTCAAGCTTTCGACGAGGCAAAAGCCAAAGAATTGTTCTTCAGGAGATTGTTTGGTCATGTACATGAGTGCCCAGAGAGCTTGAGAAAAGTTTCAGAAGCTATACTGAAGAAATGTGTGGGTATGCCTTTAGCCATCAATAGTATAACGGGGCTTTTGGCCAGTAGATCTGTCAAGAGCCTAGATGAATGGCAAAACATATACCAAACTTTTGGCTCTGAGTTTGACCATGGAAAAGGTGAAACACATATTACTCCATGAGCTATAACGAATTGCCTTACCAATTGAAGATTTGCCTTTTGTATCTCAGTATCTACCACGAGGACCCCATTATTATCAGGCAATGGGTGGCGGAAGATTTTGTCCCTCTGATGTCAGGGCGATGTGCCTGCTTAAAACTACTTTGCTGAGTTTATCAATAGGAGCATGATCCAACCACTCGATGTAGGACTTGATGGAGAAGTTCAGACTTCAGGATTCACGAATAGTACTTGATCTCATCGTAGCAAAGGAGCAGAACTTTGTTTCAGTTACGGGGAGCCAACAAGCAATGATTTCACATTGTAAGGGGCTTGCAATATATATGATCAGGATGATGAAGGTCCAAAAGAAGTCTTAGCTAGGTTGGACCTATCACATGTCCGTTCAGTAGGTTATTTCCGTGGGTATTGCCAGGAGTTTGTAGCTTTTGACAAGGCAAGACTTAGGACATCTCCAATAGTAGAGAAGACAGTCTTCTCTTATACCTTCCACATCATTTAGAGATAACAATAAAAATATATTATACAATGGGTTATCTCTTGATGCTATCTCTAACAATTAATTTATGCATGAATATATGATTAAAATTAAACTAGAAAATATGGGTTTAAAGGAAGACATATTGTACAATGGAGAAAATGGTGATCTCTTAAGTGTGAAGAGATTATTCCTTCACCAAGGAAAGTAACCTTCTCTTTCTTCTCTCTCTTTCCTCCAACTCAACAAAAATCATATGTGGCACCTCTAAGGGAAGGCTGACATCACCCTATTGGAGATGCCCTAAAGGTGTTGGATTTGCAAGGCTGTGAACATTTGGGAAATCAGTACACGAAAATGATATGCTCACTATTCCAACTTAAGTGGTTGAGCCTGAGAAATGCACGGAAAGTCACCTGGATTCCCACAGAAATAAGGAAGCTGCACAAGTTAGAAACATTAACATACGGGGCACAAGTATACATCATCTTCCTGCTAGTTTCGTGCAGCTTGAGCGCTTAGTTCATCTTTTTATTGGTAATTAAGTGGGGCATTGACCAGAAAAAAGGATCTGACTTACCTCATGGGTTTGGAAAAATGAAAAGCATACAATCGTTGCTGGATATAACAATCCGCGATAAGACGTCTTGGGTGTTAAAAGAGCTTGGTTCGTTGATGCTACTGAAGAAGCTCCGGATATGTTTTATTGAGCCGAAGCAAAGAGATCTGGGAATCCCTATCCTCCGTCATTGAGAAGCTGAGCATGAGGTGCCTCCGGTCATAGTGTCACGTATTAACCAAGAATGTCTTTTGTCTCTTGATTTCTCATCCTCCCCAGCACTACTCCTAAAAACCCTCAAAGTGATGACAAGACTGGAAGTGTCGCTAAGCTGGACCTCTTGGCTAGATAACCTTGTTGGATTACATCTTCTTTTCACTTACTTGAATGAGGATGCCCTGCAAAGTGCTCTGTTAGATAATCCTGTTGCATGTTTAAGTTCCTGACTAGATTCAAGTCGTTCCCGACTAGTTTCAAGTCAAGGCTACCCGGGTAGCTCAGTAGGTTCAAGCTACCCAAGTATGTCTTAGTCTAGTTTTGTATTTGTAGACTTTCTGTTTTGCCCGAGTTGCATGAACCAGAGATGCACACGTTTGCGTCGTGGGCATGACCCAGTTTTGTAGGATAGATGTATGACGCATTCTTAGCTCATGGGATGGCGCGAGTAAGCCGGATAGTGGCGCACTTGTAGGAGCCTGTTAAACCATTACTCTCAGAATAAAAGGAGAAGAGAAAAAGAAAAGCTGCAACGTTTTATGCAGCACAAAAACATTATCTCCTGCAGTGTGAGTTTGAGAGTGCTGTAGCCACCAACGAAACTGACATTTGGTATCAGAGCCACGTTCAAGCTCTGGGATCATGGCCTCACGATCGGTGCCTGGCTCACATACTTCTCCACGGCGAGGAAGGAGCCCGACACGAAGAGGTGGTCGCGACATTGTGGTGTAAGAGTGCATCGCGAAGGAGCCAACAGTGCGGTCATCTACCCCATGTTGACGACCACGAACTACTCCGACTGGGCATTGGTGATGAAGGTGAACCTATGAGCACAAGGCTTGTGGACCATGATTGACCCCAGTGGCGTCGGCGTCAGCGAGCACGATGACATGATGGCATTGTCGGCCATCCTCCGGGCTGTGCCACCGGACATGCTGTCGAGCCTCGCGTTGAAGGAGTTGGCGCGAGAAGCATGGGAGGCGGTGAAGGTCATGCGGATGGGCGTAGATCATGTGCGAGAAGTAACCGCGCAGAAGCTGCGATCGGAGCTCGATTCCATCTCATTCAAGGAGGGGGAGTCGGTCGATGCATTCGCTATGCGTATGACTGGACTCGTCAACAACCTGCGCTCGTTGGGTGACACACTTGAAGATGAGAAGGTGGTGAAGAAATTCCTCTGCGTGGTGCCGATGCGGTTCACTCAGTGGCGATTGCCATCGAGACACTGCTCGATCTGCACCGCGCACGATTGAAGAGCTGACGGGAAGATTGCGGGCAGTGGAGGATCGCTACGGCCTCAGCAACTCCCCTGTGCTCGGCACCCGACTACTTCTCACGGAGGAGTGGGCTGCACGCGTACGCCAACGCGAGCAGGATGGTGCAGGCAACAGCAACCGGAATTGCAGAAGATTCCAAGCATGCGACCGAGCACCCGAGCACGGTGAACGCGGGCCGTGGGAAGGTGGCAGATCTAGAGAACGTGATATGACCAAGGTGAAATGTTACAATTGTAACAAAATGGGTCATTTCTCCAGGGAGTGCCGACAGCCATGACGCGAATGCAAGGAACGCGTCAACCTAATACGCACCACCGACGATGAGCCAACACTTCTGATGGCTCAAGTGTGCACGACTACGAAGCTGACGAACAGCGACCACACGCCTGTGGCACTCGAAGAGTTTCGAGCTCAAGTGCATCTTAGGCTCGAGAAGGATGATCATGACGGTGCCTGGTACTTGGATACTGGGGCATCAAACCATATGTCCAGGCGAAAAGACGGCTTCACCGAGCTTGACATTGGTGTGACCGGTACTGTCAAGTTCGGCGACGGCTCCGTAGTCGAGATCTGCGGACCAGGCACGGTGCTCTTCTCGTGCATGAACGAAGAGCATCGGGCACTCACCGGGGTGTACTTCATCCCAAAGCTATGCAGCAACATTGTCTCCACGGACAACTCAATGAGAATGGCTGCCAAACTGTGATCGAGGATGGCACGCTGTGGCTTCGGGATCCGCAACGTGACCTACTCGCTAAGGTAAAATGGACTAGGAACCGCTTGTACCTACTCAACCTGAAAGTTGCAAAACCAGTGTGTCTATCAGCCAGGTGCAACGAGGAAGTGTGGAGGTGGCATGCACGTTATGGGCATGTGAACTTCCACTCACTCCGACAGCTCTCACATGAGGGCATGGTCCGAGGATTGCCGCAGATCGATCAGACGGATCGAGTCTATGATGCGTGCCTGGTGGGCAAGCAACGACGAGTACCTTTCCCTCAGGAGGTGCGCAACCGTGCGCGATCTCTGCTGGAACTCGTCCACGGCGACATCTGCAGCCCCATCTAGCCGGCAAAGTCAGGAGGAAAACGCTATTTCCTCCTCCTGGTGGATGACTTCAGCCGATTCATGTGGCTAACACTACTCAGGGCGAAGGACGAGGCATCCACAACCCTCAAGCGGTTCCAGGCCAGAGCTGAACTCGAAGCTGGTCGGAAGCTGCGTGCGTTTCGCACGGACCAAGGTGGAGGTGAATTCACATCCAAGGCCCTCGGCGACTACTATGCACAACTCAGCATCAAGCGACAATGATGGCGTCCTACTTGCTGCAGCAGAATGGCGTGGTCGAACGGATTAGCCAGACTATCGCAGTCTATTGAAGGCAAAGGGCATACCCGGGAGGTTTTGGGGAGAGGCTATGACCGCAGTAGTCTACCTCCTTAACTGCTCAACTACGAAGAGTGTGCATAGCATGACGCCTTATGAGGCGTGGTCCGGTCGACAGCTGAACGTGTGTCATCTGCGTACATTCGGGTGCATCGCACACGTGAAGGCGACACGCCCGAGTCTGAAGAAACTTGAAGACATAAGTACTCCCATGGTATTCTTTGGCTATGAGCCCAGGCGTCGTGGCCTATCGTGTCTACGATCCCATCAACGATCATGTTCACGTCACAAGAGATGTGGTCTTCGACGAAGATGCCAGCTGGGATTGGCACACGACCAACGAAGGGGAGCTGGACCACTCAGTCTGGGTGGAGTACTACGTCATGCTGGGACCAGAAACCAACGTCGAACACCATCTGAGTGGTACGCGTGGTGCCAACATGTTCTCGACACCACCAGCACCATCCGCAGACGGAGTTAGAATACGGCATGTGTCGCTGCCGATTGCTGCATCACCAGGATGGATGAAGCGCCACGACGATACCGCATGCTCACTGACCTCCTCGACGGAACGGAGGAAGTGGACTCGGTGTACAATTAATGGGTTGTGCCTTCTCGCTGTAGAGGAGCCTGCAAGCGTCGAAGAGGCGCTGAACAAGAACGCGTGGAAGAGCGCTATGGAGGCCGAGATGGACTCCATCCGTAGCAATGGAACATGGAAGTTGTCGACGCTCCTGGCCGGACACAAAGCCATCAAGTGGGTCTTCAAGGTAAAGAGAGACCCTTCTGGAAATGTCGTGAAGCACAAAGCACGGCTTGTGCCCAAAGGCTATGTGCAGCGGCAAGGCATCGACTTTGACGAGGTGTTTGCGCCCGTCGCTCGCCTCGAGACAGTGCAGCTCCCACTCGGAGTAGCAGCGCACCGGGGGTGGAAGGTCCATCATATGGTCATGAAGTCTGCGTTCCTCAACAACAACTTCTCAGAGGAGGTGTACGTACATCAACCCACTAGCTTCATCGACAAGGAGAACGAGCACAAGTTGCTCAAGCCGCGCAAGGCGATGTACGGGCTCCAATAAGTGCCGGGCGCCTGGAACGCCAAGCTCGATGCCTCGCTGGCGTCACTTGGGTTCAAGCGGTGCTAGCTAGACCACACGTTGTATCGGCGGGGCGACACCGACGAGTTCCCGCTAGTCAGCGTCTATGTCAACAATTTGATCATCACCGATACGAGTACGGATGGCATCGACCTGTTCAAGAAGCAGATGAACGAGCTCTTTCAAATGAGCGACCTCGAGTGAGCTACTACTTGGGCATCGAGGTGAAGTAGGAAGATGACACGATCATGTTGTGTCAATCGGGCTACGCCGCCAGGATCTTGGAGATGGCGGGCATGGCAAATTGCAACCCATGCCACACTCCGATGGAGAACCGCCTGAAGCTTGGGAAGCTAAACGGTGTTGAAGTAGTTGACTCGACCAAGTATCACAGCGTGATCGACAGCCTGCGCTACTTGGTAAACACTCGACCCGACATCGTTTATGCGGTCGGGATCACGAGTAGGTTCATGGAAGCGCCAGGGAAGCAACACTGGGCCGCCGTGAAGCAAATCCTGCGCTATGTGCTCGGAACGATCTAGTATGGATGCATGTACCGAGTTGGTGTAGGAGATGCAACCCTTGTCAGGTACAACGACAGCAATCTTGTTGGTGACGTCGATGACCGGAAGAGTACCATAGGGCTGGTATTCTTCCTCGGCTCCAGCGTCATCACCTGGGCCTCGCAGAAGCAAAAGATAGTGGCGTTATCTTCCTGTGAGGCGGAGTACATTGCAGCGGCGACTGCAGCCTGTCAGGCAGTCTGGCTCAGCAGACTACTGATGGAGGTACTCGGGAAGGATCCACAGAAGGTCAAGCTTCGTGTGGACAACAAGTCGGCGATCGCACTTAGCTGGAATCCGGTGCACTATGAACGGAGTAAGCATATTGAATACTCGCATTCCTTTCATTCGAGCAGGGCAAGGTGGACGTCGACCACAACAACACTGATGGACAGTTGGCTGATATTCTCACCAAGTCACTCGGGCGGCCCAAATTCGTGGAGATGAGGCAGATGCTTGGAGTGAAGGAGGTGAAACCCGTGCAACAGGATTAGGGGCTGATTTGTTAGATAATCCCATTGCATGTTTAAGTTCCCGACTAGATTCAAGTCGTTCTCTACTAGTTTCAAGTGGAGGCTACCGAGGAGCTCAGTAGGTTCAAACTACCCGAGTATGTCTTAGTCTAGTTTTTGTATTCTGTAGACTTTCTGTTTTGTCCGAGTTGCATGAACCAGAGACGCACACGTTTGCGTCGTGGGCATGACCTGGTTTTGTAGGATAGACATGTGACGCGTTCTTAGCTCGTGGGATGGAGCGAGTAAGCCAGATCGTGGCGCACTTATAGGAGTGTTAAACTGTTACTCTCAAAATAAAAAGAGAAGAAGAGAAATAGAAAAGCTACACAGCACAAAAACATTCTCTCTTGCAGTTGTGAGTTTGAGAGTGCTGTAGCCACCAACGAAACTGACATGCTCCAGAATCGTCAGAGTTTGTTTTGTCTAAAGACAGGTGAACTAGCATTTGTCGAAGGGCATTTGACTGCAAAAAAAGAGAGGGGGATTTCCTAGTCTTGAATTACTTTTCATTACCTGTGATCAGTATGATGGCAAGCTTGAGCTGACATGCAGAATCTCCGCCTTCTGGAGCTGTCGGCAGTGGATGGTCGGCTAGAGAACATTAATGGCGTAATGTATCTGCGGAGTCTCCAAAAGATCCAAGTTATCAGACGGTTCGGTGGGACACCACCTGTTATGGAGGCCCTCTTGGATGCCGTGAGAGCCGAAGCAAGCACGCTTCCAAACCGTCCGGCTGTTAAGTATGCTACTAATGAACGGACAAAGATCCTGTAGGGAAGACGATTGTTCCTAGTCTTCTCTCAGGTTTGTGTTGCGCAGTTATGTTCTTAGCTCAGTTTTCAATCTGTTTGTTGTGTGATTAAATCCTACTGCTATTTGGTATCTTTAATTTAAACACGTTGTAATGAGTCGATTACTTATTTCTTCAGCTTACTCGATAGACCTGCGCATTTGTAATTTGATTATGCAATGTCATCTTCGCCTGAAGTTGATTCTGCTGCAATGCTGTTTGACCCTTCTGCTGACTTATTCAGAACAGAATGCGCCTCATTGTTTGGCTCGCTATTTTCCAAGGACTGCATCCTTTGCAAGGACCTGTGTCAGGAAGCTATTAATTGGTATGCTTGCTGGTAACTTGGATGGAGAGGAACCATCTGAGGTTGCTGGGGGTTTATGGATTTGAGTCGAATGAGCGATTCAACTACACGCAGGTAACAACACTGATCAAATTGGCTGTTGCATGCTTCGATAAGACAGAAGAATAAGGCCAACTATAGAATCTGTAGTCCAGATGCTCCTTTTGGTTGATGAATCTTGTAGCAGTAATGTTCTATGTAATGAAGTGCTGACATGTATGAAACACTAAGCAGGATTTCAATCTCTAGTTTTACTTCATTGCATGGCTGTGTTTATTTATGGTTATGTACTCCTACTGCCTACATGGAATCTCTTGTACTAAAATACAATTTCTATACTTCAGATATTATGCTTGCCAAGGAATAGCTTAGATATTTATTCAGTTCAGTTATTCCGACGATGCTTTTTTTTTCTTCTGACTTACATGTTCTCTAATATCACCATCCTTTTGGATGCAGACAGAAGCATGAGCAGAAGAATACATGACTATTGACAGGTTTGGTTCATACAACTCTACCGAGTTTTAAGATTAATATACTTGGTACAATGTTTTTGGAAGTTTTTTTTTATGAACCTCGTCAAGAGGGCAGGGTGCTCCTGCAATTCCTAAAATAGAAGAGAATTGACCATATTTATGAGAAAGACCGGGTCAAAAAACCTTACAATGCTCGGTTAATTAGAGAAAAATCAGACGAAAACCGGATAAATTGCCTAGTCATGAAATGCTCGATTGGCTATGTGAAAATGGTATCACTAGATTTATCACTAACAATAGTTTCATAGTATATGTATATATATTTGTAATACTTTACCTACTTATCTATTATATATGAAAAGCATTCTCTCTCCCTCCCTCCCTCCCTCTCTCTCACTCAAATTGGTTGGCCTCAATTTAATCTAATTTAAACATGATTTTACTTTAGAAAAAGGTCAATGGGACACGTGGAGCGATAGTAGTGCGTCATCGACTTGATTGAGACTAACAATATTGTGAAAGCGCTGCTAAACACATACGAGAAACCTAAGTCACGACCCATGATGCGTTAGTCTTACCGCGTGACGGGTCACGTGCCGTTGGATCAAGAGGAGAGGAGGAGGAGGAAGGGGGAGGAGAAAGAAGACAGGGAGGAGGAGGAGGAGGAAGAAGAAGAAGAGGAGGCTCACTGATGACGGCAGGCATCCCGGAGGCTAATCGGCAGCCCGACGGGTAATACCCGGTCCCCCAAGGTTAGAGGGAACACTTGATCAGGATATTGACGCCTGACTTGCCAGATCTAGCCAAGGTGTAGCGAGGTGACGGTGGAAGAGGCGATGAGGGAGGCGGAGAAGCTGCGATGGGAGAGGGTGGATGTGTATGTGCTGGTAGTGGAGGAAGAAGGTGGAGGCTCTGATGGGGAGGTAGAGGCCAAAGTGCCGACTCTGACAGAGGAGGGAGAGGCCAAAGCGCCAAGACTAGTAGGGATGGACCGGTCGCTCGCTCTCCAGCCGCATCCAATCACATAACGGGGCTCACGGCGCATGCACACGCTACGGATTTTGCTGAGACCTAGGACCCCACGTAGAGCGTGCATGTGTTAAACTAACCTCTCGTGGTACTGGCACATGTTCTCCCGGTCAACTCATACACACGTACTCTGGTTAAGTAATGAGTTACACCATGTTGATCATATGCATAAAATCTAGGTGCAGGCGGGAACATCTACTCTTAATTTCGTCTCTGGACCATTGGTCAATCCTTCTACATGAGTAAATGAGATGTCCTCTTGTACCAGATATAATTCCACGCAATCCATAATCGAATAACACTATTGTTAATACAATTTAATTCAATTAAAAGAATCACTTTACATATGCTTTACTGCAGAAATCTATCTTAAGCCAAAAGAAACAACTTTACATACGCCCTATCATACAAATATATATCTTGAACCATGTTAACACTTGCATATCGAGCTTTTCTCTTATCTATTCCTTCTTTGTCTTGAGTGTTCTCTTGGTGATCGGAGAACAAGGAAAACTCTCATATGTGTTGCTTTGCTCTGTGCTCGGTTCGTGTCTTTCTTTTTCATCGTGACCACAATGTGCTACGATGCATTTATATGTACAGTGCTCAATCAGCCTGCAGCCTGACCTTTCAAAGGACCAGTAATATGTTTTGCTTCTTATTCCTTAACGTCAAAACTGAAGTATTAACGAAGCACTAATGCAGTCAAAATGAGGCACTCAATACATATAGAGGGTTTGAACTTGAAGAAATGTTGCATGATCAACTCCAATTAGGCCTTCATTTTCTCCACAATTCAGTTCAGGTGTAGAAGTTGCTCACCATTTCGAACTCTGTTTCTGGCTTCCCAAATATGCCAAATCGTCACTGCTAACACACTAGCGTCTTCAGCTTGAGCAGATGTGATCCAATCCAGAACCCATTGCCGAATACTAGAATGATCTTTTACCACATCCCAGATCTCACAAGCATTGTTTCTCAATGAAGTAAAATTTTGGACAGCACAGTGTGTATTCTTTGCAGCTTGCAAATCCAACGAGGGCAATATTCTCAACACTGTCAACAATTGGTCGGTGTGTGGCATCAATGAAACGGAGCAGGCATGGACTCTTCGTGGTTTCATTCTACCGGCTTGTAATTTTCAATTGTTGAAGGTACTAATTACCAGAAAGCTGGATGATAATTGGTTTGGTTCTTCACCTTGGGAAGAAAGTGGGTCTGCGTTTGCTTGAGATAATGAGTGAGATCATATTGGTAGAGCTCCATGGGATCCCAGTGGCCGTCGTTCAGAGCTTCTCAGACTCGACACGGTACAGGCTTGCGGGCAGGCAACTTTTCAGGGAGGGATGGATGTCTTGGCTCAAGCCGCCTAGTACCTTGAGCGTGTCGACTGCTTCGTCCAAGATTGCGCTGACCACAACTACGACCTTGACCTCGGCTTCTACCATGATCTCAATGGAATCCAAGAACTTCAAGCGTCATAGGATCTTGGCGGGTCGACCTTTCTAGGTTATCCCAGATGTTGGCTTGGGGACAAGCCGAGTTTCAAGGAGGGAGGAATATTAGGACCCACTTCTATCTGTCACTTTTGGGCTGGAACTTGTGCCATCGGTCGTGAGCTTAATCTAGCTGTCAAGTCAAGTGGAGCTACTACTACAAATACTAGGAGGGGAGCAACGAAGCATTCATTCAGAAAAATTAGAACGAAGGACGACATTCTTCTCCTGTGTTATATGCCTCTCTTTGAACCATCTAGTTCTTCCCCCAAAAATCCCTTAATTCTCTATAATCCTTCCTCTACTCTCCTCAATCTAGCACATTTATACTGCATTTGTGATCAGTTAAGTGGGTGGTTAACAGGTAATCTTGTAACGTGAGTGGGAGGCGATATTCTAGGAGCGGAGAGAACATAGAGCTGTGCATAATGTTATTACCTCACAAATTTTTTCAATCATCAGCCAGGTAACAGATTAAAATGCTTTTCTTAGAACCAGTTTAAAATGTTAATTATCGCTGCGAGCGCGCGTAGTATAGTGACGCTGGAATCTGAGCCTAATTTTAAGTTGTGGATGCGTCCAGCACAAGTTAGAGGCAGGAATCCGAGTTAATGACCAGATACGGCCCAGCCCAATACCATGTGACAGCCGACTAAAGCTGGCCATCTGGGTCGGGCCAAAAAGGCCGGCCCACGGGCACGGATTTTTGGCCCGGCACGTGCCCGGCACGGCACGGGAATAAAAGGGCCGGGCCGGCCTTCGGCCCGCCAAGGAACAGGGCCGATCCCTGAGGCGAGGCCTTAAGGCCAGGCACGGCACGGCCCTTTTATATTTTTTTGTATTTTTTTCACTCCGAACGCCGTATCCACTGGCGTTTTGACGCTCTACCCAAAGTCATGTGGTCTGGCGTTTGCGGTATTTTTTTCACTCCGAACGCTGTATCCACTGGCGTTTTCATCCTCTATTCAAACGCCATGCAGTCTGGCGTTTGCCCCCCCAGAGACTTGAACGCGGGCCGGCCCGCAGCCGTGCCGTGCCGGGCCGGCCTTTTTAAGTCGCAGGCCAGGCCGATCCCCGAGCCCAGGCCTTCGGGCCGGCAAGGCACGGCCCTTTTATAAAAGGGCCTACACGGGCCGGGCCGTGCCAGGCCTTTTTATAGGCGGGCCGTGCCATGCCGTGCCGGGCCGGCCCATGTGGCCAGCTTTACAGCCGACACCTCACAGCCTGCCTCCTCCAATCGCCTCCCTGTGCCATCTCCCCAGACGCCGACGCACCGTCGCTGTTCCCTGCTCCCCTCTCCCTCCCGTGTCTTCTCTGGCGACGGCGACCTTTCCTCTCCGGTGACCTCCCTTCTCCGACGACCTGCTGCCATCACACCCGCCCTCGCTACCAGATCGACGGCCAACCCACCCCATCCTTCTTGCTTTTTCCTCTCGGGCCTCGGCAGATCTACGCGCGCGCCAACCCTCTTTGTCGGCGGCCCACCTTACCCTGCGTTCCTCCCTACCCATGGTGAGTCCCTTGTCCTCTCCGTCCTCTAGAACTCCTCCGTTGCACACCATCGCCCCCGAATTTGCGCGACCACCGAGTCTGTGGCTACGCCAGTCTGAAAGTAAATTCCATTTTGAACGCTAGGTTGTTCTGTTATATATTGGAGCAGTAGATTTCAGACTGTTAGACTACTTTAGAACGCTAGGTTTTTCATTAACATACTGTTTACTGCCAGCGATCCTATGTAAGATACATTTTTCATGGTTCCAGCTTATATTATTTAAGTTTAGCATAAACATATAGAAAAAAAAGATTATGTATGGTATTGTTTATTTCTCGGTTGCCTGATTTTTTTAACTCTCAGTCAATCTTTTAAGCCTTTGCATTAACATCCAATAATCCTCGTCTCCACTTAATGATGTGTAATTTTATGAACTAAAAGTTGTAGTAATTTTTCACTAAAATTGCACACTTTTAGACTGCAAATTTAGGCTAAATGACGTGAAATTTACGGACTAAAAGTTGTAGTAACTTTTTACTAACATTGCACATTTTTAGGACTGAAATTTTAGGCTAGATGATGTGCAATTTTAGGTGGTTAAGATTTACGAAAATTTCAGATAACTAGGAATGAGCAAAAGCAATTATGTATTACAGATACTATTATATTATATTTACAATCTTTTCTGGAAAATGGTAAATCCCCGTGTTCGTGCCTGTGTAACTTAGATAACAATTACAACTATATTTTCCATAGGCGTCAAATTTGCATGAAAAAGACAATATGTTGCAATATCTGGCACGGGAAATTCCGCTTGTTTGACTAACAAGATGAATAAGATAGCTTTCGTTTGAAAGTTCCAATATGTTCCACTCTTTAGCTAGCATTCCATTCGTATTAGCTGAAGCTTATATTTGCTTTCCTTATCTTGCTTTCTTATTTGTACTTTATAATTTCATCGTGCAATGATTTCACTCAAGAAAGTTTGAAGAGGGATGATATGCGTTTCATTAAGTATGATTTCCCTGATTTATTTTCAATTGTTGTGCATTTATTAAATGTCAGTTCAAGATAAATGAAAGGATTGGATGGTTAATGGTGACATGATGCATCGAACAATAAAGAGTTTGGGTTTTTTAGGTGGGTTTGTGCTTTTGAGTGAACCTGCTCTTATGCCAGGTAGGTTACGATGTACAAAACCTAAAAAAGAAGAGATTTTGTAAGAACTTTCCTGAACTCTAGAGATTTGGTGCTCCTTGATAATAATTGCTCAATACAGTAGGACCGTGTTTTGCCGTGATGTTGAACATCTACCTAGCAAGGCATCATAGTAAATGCTTAGTGTGGTGCTATGTCCAAATCAAATTGATCATATCAACTAGTCATGGTAATGGGTTGGACCATTTGGTCGTGTGTTTATCGCAAGGAAATATTTTGCATTCTTGGCAGTATTATTTGCGTTAAACTTGTTGTAAGCTTACTTGTTTAATCAAATTGATCATTTCACTTTTTTTTCTTCTATCTTGCTAGTGTAGTTGTTCCCCCAATCCTAATAGACATTATATTTCCAAATTAGTATTGATGTGGACGTGGAAGCTATTCTTGATGGACTATTCTCATATTTAGCAATAGCCATTTGTCCATGTTCTGCCTAGTCTTCTATATTCTTCTCTGTGTGCCATCTTCATACAATTCAAATTACAGTGTGGAAGATAGGAGTAGTTGTGCTACTTTTGTTTTTGACCTCTCATGAATTAATCAGTATTGTTTGACCATCTCTTAATTATTGATAGGCACTCCTGGTTCAATCTTTTGGTTGTTTCTGAAGCTTATTTATATCCTAGAGGGTAGAGGACGTTCCATTTCCTTCAGTTCCTTAATTTACTGATCAAGAATGGAAAATGGGTTGCCTGGTGAAGTTCTCAAGGCCGTTTTCCCTCTACTGGATGGTAAAGACTTAGTCTTTTGCATGCTTGTATGCCGCCACTGGTGCGAAATTGCAAAGGATGACTACTTCTGGAAATGCATCTGCTCGCGGAAATGGCCTTCCATTTGCAAGCAGCCTCCTTCTGAGACAAACTTCCAAAAGCTCTATGTAACGTTCTCCAAGCAACGGAAAACAAAGCACCTTCCTGTACCCAAGCTCACTTTCGAGGATCTGGTGTTTTACATTGACATGTGGCATGAGGGATCACTGATCTTCTCTCAAGCAGTTTCAGGTTGCATTCTTCGAGCAGGTCTACAAAACACACCTGGTGGCATTCCAGATATACTTGTAGTACATCTGAATGACGCAGATTGCATTCTGATGATGGAAGTCAAACCCAAGCTGATAGTCCCTATGGGTCCAGCCATCACAGTGTCTGTTCTTGCTCACCGCAAGGATACTAACAAGATGACTTGCATTATAAATACATCGACTTTTGATTACATTGACAGCAATGCAGCGCGTGCATTGGCATATGAGTATCTCAGGTTTTCACCCAGACACCCTTTCATATCAGACATCCGGGCATGGATGTCCTTGCTTTTTCTGTACAAAGGAACCAATACCATTGAGGTATTTGGTATTGAACTAGATTTTTGTGATGCGGCAAGGTCTGAGACTGAAATCCTGTGGCTCTTAGACATGCTTGATTGGAAATAGAAGTTATAACCTTTTATTGTGATTTGAGTCTCTGAGGCATGTAAAGAATGTTCATGATTTGTTTATCATCTTCTGTTGGAGCATGTATGCTACTGAACTATATGTTTTTAAAAGATTGGAATAAAATGGCGATGATTTGTGTATCATCTTCTGTTGGAGCATGTATGCTACTGAACTATATGTTTTTAAAAGATTGGAATAAGATGGCGATGTACTTGACTTCACGTACCTTCTATTTTTATACCCTCATCTCATGCCCAGATTAATGATCTAGCATTTGAATCTAAAAAAACAAGTTAGCTGAATCTGTGTCGGCTCTTGCGAAGTTGTTAGCACAGAGATTGCATAGGAACCATTGAAGAGTTGTCAAAACGGGCGAATCAGTTGTAAAACTCCAAGACATCGCCACCTAGCCTGGCTATTTATGCTACACTAGACTGCAGTTGGGTTTTCTGGAAGGCTCGGTGAAGCGAAGCGCATATGATTTATTTAGAGTTGAGGTTCTCTTTTCTAACATCAATACTAGATTCTGTATTTGTCTTCGCTCATTTAAGATACGCAAAGTATCCCCTGTTGTAAAACTAACCTCGTTGATATCGTGAGAAAAAAGCCGAAACAAAATCGCTGGCCACTAAACAGGGCACACAACCCGGAACAGAGTCAGGCTACAACATGATACCGGCCGATCCAGGATGAGCACGGCACGTTGCCAAATCATGGGCTCAAAGCTCTAGGACAGTGGAGGATCTTATATTCACTGAAATTGCAGAACAAGATATACTTGTAGCACATCTAGATGCTGCAGACTGGTCATACCTAAAACAAAGTCACCGCCGAGTACTATTTGTCCTCAGGTAAGCTCCAGATATTCATCAGAACTTCCATCACTGATCTTAGCCCGAGTGGTTACAAGATGAGATTGTACCAACTGATAGTTTTAAGAGACTGTTTGGTTAGACTATAGCTGTTGACAAAGCGGCTATTGATTGGTTGTCTAAAAAAACTGTTATGACTGTGATAAAGTAATATATGACTTTTAACTTATCCAAATTATCTATAATATTTTAGAAAATAAGCACTGAAACTTCAGCACATTGTAAAAAGCTGATAGAAGGCGGCGACGACATGCGCAGCGGTGACAAAGGTGGTCTCGGGTTCCAGGAACTTGAGGCCGTGGCATGCATCAACGGGGGCGCCTCCACGCCCACTTCACGTCGCCAGTTCAAATAGATGGCGCGTGAAGTGTGCTCGGCGACCCCGAGCACCGGGTCGACCCGACCACTAAAGTGGTCGGGTGTCCCGATCACCTTCGACCGCTCCGACCACCCCGAGAGCACGTCGGGCGTAGGCCGCCTCCCATTGGTGGTCTCCCTGACAGTGTGCAACATCAAGGTAACTTGCATGCTAATCGACGGGGGCGCGTGACTTAACCTCCTGTCCCCCAAGGTTTTCAGCCAAATGCAGATGCCACCCGGGCAACTGAGGCGCACGATGCCTTTTCTCGGCGTTACCTCGGGCATCGCCATGCCCCTCGAGCAGGTGTCCCTGATGGTCACGTTCGGGACTAAGGGCAACTTCCGAACGGAGAGCGTCGTCTTCGACGTCGCCAAATTCGACCTCCCGTACAACGGCATCCTCGGCCGCCCAGCGCTCGCCAAGTTCATGGTAGTGTCCCACTACGCCTACCTCACCATCAAGATTCCCGGGCCCAACGGCGCGATCACGGTGCCGGCTGACCTCCAGGGCTCCGTCCTCTACACCGAGCAGCTGTTTTCGGCCGCCTCCGCCACGACCGAAGACATCGGTGAGCGCCCCGAGTCCTCGGGTCCACCCCCGACCAAGCTCAAGATCGCTGCAGACGACTCTGTCCCCATTAAGGAGGTGGTCCTGGGTGAAGACGCGTCCAGGACCGTCAAGATCGACGGCCGCTTGGCCGCCAAATAGGAAAGCGCGCTCATCGCCTTCCTCCGAGCGAATGCCGACGTGTTTGCTTGGCAACCGTCGGACATGCCCGGGGTCCCTAGGGAGGTGATCGAGCACCGCTTCGCCGTACGTCCCGACGCACAGCCCGTTCGGCAGAAGGTGCGCCGTCAAGCACTAGAACGCCAGGAGTTCATTCGGGCGGAAGTCGGCAAACTCCTTGCCACTGGCTTCATCCGTAAAATCCTCCACCCGGATTGGCTCGCCAACCCCATCGTCGTGCCAAAGGCCAACGGCAAGCTGAGGATGTGCGTGGATTATTCCGACCTCAACAAGGCATGTCCAAAAGACCTTTTCCCTTTGCCTCGCATTGATCAGATAGTTGATTCCACTGCGGGATGCAACCTTTTGTGCTTTCTAGACGCCTATTCTGACTATCACCAGATTAGTATGTCGGTAAAGGATATGGAAAAAACTTCTTTTACAATCCCTGTGGGGACTTATTGCTATATTCGCATGCCTTTTGGGTTGAAAAACGCTGGGCCTACGTACCAGCGTGCCATGCGTATTATCCTGCAATCTCAGATAGGTCGCAATATCGAGGCCTACATCGACGATCTCGTCGTGAAGACGAGAGATCAAGCGACGCTCCTCGAGGATCTGGCAGAGACTTTCGATAGTCTCCGCAGTACTCGCATGAAGCTCAACCCCGAGAAGTGCGTCTTCGGGGTTCCATCGGACAAGCTCCTCGGTTCCCTGATCTTGAACCAGGGAATAGAGGCCAACCCCGAAAAGATCCGGGCCATCGACCAGATGCGCCCGCCGTCTCATCTCAAGGACGTGCAGCGCCTAATGGGCTGCATGGCTGCCTTGGGACGGTTCATCTCCAAGCTCGGGGAGCGAGGCCTCTCTTTGTTCAAACTCCTCAAGAAATCGGGCCGCTTCGAGTGGACCCCGGAGGTCGAGCAGGCCCTTCGGGACCTCAAGAGGTATCTTACCTCGCCTCCGGTCTTGGTGGCGCCGAGACCCGAGGAGCCTTTGCTGCTCTACATCTCGGCTACCCCCCGAGTGGTGAGCGCGGTCCTCGTGGTCGAGCGAGAGGTCGGGTCCGAGCTCCTGACGTATCCCGCGAGGACGGAAGCTTTCGGGTCTGAGCTCCCGATAAGCAATAAATCCAAGGAAAAGCCCGGGTCCCAGCTCCCGGGCGACCCCCAACAGGCGGGAGTGCTCGGGTCCGTGCTCCCGACGAACGACGTGTCAAAGGCAAAACTCGGATCTAAGCCCCCGGGCAGGCCCGAGCAGTCAGGAGTGCTCAGTGTCGAGTCCGGGTCCGAGGTCCCGAGCGAACCCAAGTAGCCAGGAGTGCTCGGGAACAATCTCGACCCCCCAGGTCCCATACTCGGTGAGGTCCCAAACAAGGGCTACGCCCAGCAGCGTCCCGTATACTTTGTCAGTGAAGTATTACGCGACGCCAAGACACGCTACCCACAAGCCCAGAAGATGCTCTACGCAATTCTTGTTGCATCGAGAAAGCTACGCCACTACTTCTAAGCGCACAAGGTTTTGGTGGTTACTGCCTACCCCCTCGAGCGCATCCTGCACAATCGAGAAGCCACTGGCCGCGTGGTCGAGTGGGCGATTGAACTCGCCGAGTTCAACCTCCGCTTCGTCAGCAACCGGGCGGTCAAAAGCAGAGCTCTGGCCGACTTCGTTGCCGAGTGGACGCCGGTGCCTGAAGACGAAGGGGAAGAATTGTCCGCGAATCCGGGACATGGAGCCGGACACTGGATGATGCACTTTGACATCCCTCACGCTCAAAGGCTTGGGGGCTGGAGTAGTTCTCACCTCCCTGACAGGTGAAGTACTTCAGTACGTCGTGCAGCTCCACTTCCACGCCACCAACAACATGGCCGAGTACGAGGGACTTCTCGCGGGGCTTCGTGCCGTCGCGTCCCTCGGAATCCACCGTTTGCTTATCAAAGGCGACTCTCAGCTGGTCATCAATCAGGTGTCCAAGGAGTATCAATGCTTCGACCCACAAATGGCGGCGTACCTGAACGAAGTCAGGAAGTTGGAGCGATGTTTCGATGGGTTGGAACTCCAACACGTCCTGCGCCGCTACAACGAACTCGCCGACTACTTATCGCGACTGGTGTCCTCTCGGGAACCGGTCCCGGCTGGGACCTTTGAAGAAAGGCTCTCCCGGCCGTCCGTCGAGACCGCCGACTAAGACGAAGGGGGAACCTCGCGCCAAGGCGAGGTTACCCAGGCAGAGCCTTCTTGGATCTCCGAGATCCAGGGATACCTGAAAGAAAATATCCTTCTCGAAGACGATGCTGCGGCAGAAAGAATTGCGCGCCAAGCCAAACGCTACGCCCTGGTGGATGGGGATCTCTACCGGTATGGCACCAACGGCGTTTTTCTGAAGTGCATTTCCCGGGAAGAAGACCGCGACTTGCTCACGGATGTCCACGAGGGCGAGTGTGGTAGCCATGCATTGTCCCACACGCTGGTCGGGAAGGCCTTTCGGCAAGGCTTCTACTGGCTAATAGCCCTCCAGGATGCCATCGAGCTGGTTCGGCGCTGCGAAGCATGTAAATACCACACAAAGCAGTCACATCAGCCGGCTCAGGCCCTCCAAACCATCCCCTTGTCATGGCCCTTCGTGGTCTGGGGACTGGATATTATAGGACCGTTCCCCCGAGCAGTCGGGGGCTACGAGTACCTCTATGTCGTCATCGACAAGTTCACCAAGTGGACAGAAGCAGATCCGGTCGCCAAGATCACCAAGCACACCGCGATCAAGTTCATCCGAGGTATCGTGAGCCATTTTGGAGTGCCCAACCGGTTCATCACCGACAATAGCACGCAGTTCACCTGCGACGCATTCCTGGAGTACTGCGAAGACATCGGAGTCAAAATCTACTTCGCGTCGGTCGCTCATCCTCGCCCTAACGGCCAAGTTGAGCGTGCCAATGCTCAAGTCCTCAAAGGGCACAAGACGCGAACTTTCGATCAGCTCAAGAAGTGCGGTGTTGGTTGGATCGACGAGCTCCCTGCCATCCTCTGGTCAATCC
Organism: Stipa capillata; assembly: GCA_019208055.1. Lineage (NCBI taxonomy): Eukaryota > Viridiplantae > Streptophyta > Magnoliopsida > Poales > Poaceae > Stipa > Stipa capillata. The sequence goes on along the minus strand of JAGXJF010003237.1, from coordinate 184,598 downwards.
GGACGTCTCCCACCAGGGCGACTGGAGAAACACCTTTCTTCCTCGTATACGAGGCAGAGGCGGTTCTCCCCTCCGAGATCTCCCTTGGCTCCCCTCGGGTCGGAGCTTACTCGGAGGGCGACCAGGAGCAGAGACGACTCGAAGACGTCAACTACCTCAAAGAGCACCGGTGCAGAGCTACTCTCCGTGCCGCCCGATATCAGCAGAGCCTAAGGCGCTATCATTAGCGCCATGTTCGGGCCCGGTCGCTGGAGGTCGGGGATCTAGTACTTCGCCGCATCCAATCGCGGGAAGGAAAGAACAAACTCTCCCCCATATGGGAGGGCCCCTACCGAGTGACCGGTGTCTCCCGACCGGGCTCCGTTCGATTGACCACGGATAACGGTATGCCGCTGCCCAATGCTTGGAACATCGAGCATCTACACATGTTTTATCCGTAAATAGCCCGGGTAAGTTTTTCTTTATGTTTTGGGGTCAGCCCCCCGAGTACAAAAGCGAGTCACGGGAGTGTTCCGGGTTGTTAGCTCTAAGCCCTGGTCGCCTCGCTTGGTTTCTACACCCTGGGCACCAGTCTGGCAAAAAGCCGGCCAAGAGATGGATGAGGTGGACCTCGTACTCCGACAGCACCTCGAGGAAGAAAGGGGAGAATGGCGGCACCAGGCCCGTCGCGATGAAGCTGGTGAAGATCACCGTCTCCTCCGGCCTCAGATCCGGCGGTTACGTGGCCGCCCTCACCGTCGCCGCCCCCTCTGGCCCCGCGGGACCAACATCTTCCGCAGCTTGTCCATGCTCTCCTCATTAAGGAGAAGGGACTTGGGGAGGATGGCGTCAGCGGCGGTGGACGATGAAGAAGCGCGGCGCCTTTCGCGTCTCGGCATGGCGGCGGTGTGGCGTGGAAGACAAGGAGGCGAAAGGGCGCAGTGAAAAGAAAGGAGGCGAAAGAGCACGAGGAGGCGAAGGGCGCAAGGAAGCAGAAGAGGAGGCGTAAGAACGGCAGAGCATTTAAAGGAAGGAATCGAAAAAGCTGAAACGCTTCGTGTAATGCGCAATCGTGGGGGACGGTTCGGTTTCCCTAACTGATTGCGCCCCTCCACGAGGCGTAGAATTCAGAGCGGTTCCCCCGCACGGCGCGTGAGGGTTGAGGTAATTCATCCCGCGGCGTGCGAAGATCGAAGCGTCTACCCCGCATAATTCTCGAAATGGGCCGGCATCTTCGTTGGCCCATGAAGTGAAGGGCCCGTCCCCAGCCTCGTCCTTTCTCTGGGCCATCGCCTGGTCGCAGGCCCGGGGGCTACTGTCAGCGATACAGGGACCAGGGTCCCCTAAGCCGCTCTCAAGGGCCGAACTTGATGCCACGTCGCCAAGGACGTGGGAGTCAAGAGGATATGCTCGGGGGCTCGCCGAGCACTGTAGCCACTCGGCCACCGGGGGGAGCCCCGAATCGTCCCTTAAGGGTGCTCCCCGAGCAACCAGGGCGACTTGGTTCCATTTGGGTCGGCGGGTGCCTCACGGGCTGAGAAATGGCCCGGGACATGTGCTCGGGAACCCCGAGCACCCTCGCGGATCCTTCCTCAGCACACGTGGCAGGAACCTCGAGCGCCCCTCGCGGGTCCTTTCCACGTGGCCCATTAGGCGCATTTAATGCTTGTCTACAGGCGTGCTTACCCCAAGCCCGAGGCGGGCAAGATGGCTGTGTCCTGATCCATTTCCATCCTCCGACGTGATAAGCCCTGTCAGCTATCAGCCTCAGCAGGGGATGGAGCGGCCTGACACCTTTTTTGACTTTGGGGCGCGCCACCGCGCGCCCAGATGCATCTCTCCTATCCCTGGTCTGTGGGACCCGGGTAGTTGCAAACATGGTTCGGGAAGTCTTCGTTTTCTGACTCCGCCTCATCATAAGGACTCGAACTCCGACACAAGCATGTCAGAAACTATTCCTCTACGACAGCTTTCGGGCCATTGGCGTGGTTTGCCACGCCTTATTCGTCAGCAACGGCACTGTTGCCCTATATTTACCCTTCGGCCATTGTGGTAACCCCCGGATATATAAGGGGAGAGCCAAAGCCATGAGGGGGAAAAAGGAAAAGAGAGCTGAATTAGTTTCCTGGGAGAGTTTTCCTAGAAAACACAACCCTAGAAGAAGAAGAACAGGGGCATCTGTGCTTCCGAGTTCATTGTAATTCCTCCACATATTCTCAAATAGACACACGAAGCAAGACGTAGGGTTTACACCATCTTGGTAGCCCGAACCTGGGTAAATCACAGTCTCCACAATCTAACCCATCCCGCCTTTAAGTTCGTCGTAGCGTCTGTTCCTTCGGTCCCCCGGCCGAATCCCAAAGGGGGTTCTTCCGGACCACCGACACCGGCGTTTCCACGTCGACACATGCGAATGGCATGCCTACACATGTATGAGAAGGTGCATCTCCTAATGCAGGATTTATAGTTCTAAAATTTCTTAAATAAATACTTCATGAACCATTTATAATTATTTGATGGATAACTAAACCTTTATTATTGTAAAACCCTATTTTATCTTACATAGAGATTACTATTATCCTTTATCACATTTAATTTACTTAAGTGAAATTTGATTTACAAATTTGTGTTCCAATTATCTATTTGGATTTCTCTCCCATTTTCAGGAAGGAAGAAATATTTTAGTTCAAGCTATTAGATTTAAAGTTTATTAAAACATATGAGTTGCAACTGAAATACGTAGGTTAACCTTCTCCTTTCTTTTTAAAGAGAAAAATAATTATTTCAAGTTAGCCATTTATCCTACTATTTGAATTACCTTCTGAGTTTATTTGTTCTAACTTTATTTTACTAAGAAAATCAATTTAGCTTGGTTTTATTTCTGCGTTGAAAAAAAGCAAATTAATTTGGCTTAAATTTTTATTCAAAAAAATTCTATTGGGCTGGCCTGCCATCCTCCTTAGCTGGCCCAATAGGCCCACTCAGCCTACCCCAACCCGAAGCCCCATTTTTCTTCTCTCCCTTAGGCGCTGCCCGACCCTCTTCTCTCCTCTTCTTTTCATCCCTTTGCATCCGTTGCCGCCTCCCTCGATGGTGTTGCCGCTTCCCTCGATAGCTCCGGCAATGGCGCCGCCGCTCTTCGGTTCACCATCGACGCCAACGCTCCACCGCCCTCGCTATCCTTCAGTCTCTCGCTAAATTATCCTTCTGCACGGGACACCGCCTCCTCAACTGGGTTACGCCGCCTTGGCCTCGGTCCGGCGCCTCCGCCACCCCTCTCAGATCCTCTCTTTTTTCCACTAGGCCTCCCCCTCGAGCTCCATTTTACAACACTAATTTTACAAGTGATCAAAGGTAAGGTGCTCGATAAGTGTGGAAGAACAACACTGCCAGTTGTTGGAATATACCAGAGGGAAAATGGATAGTTGTAAAATGCAATACTCTTGGCCAGCGTATCGAGAAGAGGTGGAGTCTTGGGGAAGTTTCTAGGCACAATAGCTAAACTTGGGGGCTATTGTCCAGTTGAAAAGAAAGATTGGTGTAATGTCAAGAAGCACGACATCACTGAAACAATACTACAGTGTGTACAGATATTTGAAATGTAACAAGGAAATAAAATAGAGTGGCTACCCATGTTCTTTTACCTCTTGTACATTAGTGCATCTGGTTTAAGTAAAATGTTGACCTAGCCATTTACCTTCATTATTTATTTCTTACTTAATTTCAGACAAGGTTCTTATACCTTGCTAAATGTGACAACTGGATACTAAAAACAACTAGAAGAGATTGGAGAAGATTTAAGGCTAGTTTGAAAAAAATCTTTAATGCAAAGAAAAAAAATAAAAGCTTTATCTAGAAGATGTCGAGAAAGACGGCATGAACATGTCAAATTTTGGAAGTCCAAAGAAGGAAGGGTAAACTTTTTGTCATTTAAATTAGACTACTTGTGCCAATGCTAAATGACCCACTGACACCATGATTTCATTATTACAGCCATAAGTGAGAAGAACAAAATAAATCATGCAATGGTGAAGACAACCCATACAGTAGAGACAAAGATTTATTCTCATTGGGCTAAGGACTTGGTGAATAATCTTATTTTGTTAAATGCTCCCCTCTATTTTTTTCATCATATTACTTTACTTCTTATTTTGCAGCGGCAAGATGACCCTGAAAAGAAACTACCACATAAATCAACTCATAGAAAAAAGATTAAAGATAAAAATGAGCATGCGGTAGGCTATATACATTCAATGCTTTTACATTATCAAGTTACTATTCAATCTAACAAGTAGAATATGCATGATTTTTCTCTAATAGGTTGAATTAGAAAAGCTAATTGATGAAGTTGGCACAAAAAATTGCATGGAAAGGTGATGGTTTGCATCAAGCTTTGGGGAACAAAAAACTGGGGCAAGTGCATGGCATGGGTATGCTTCCAATTCCTAAGCAAGTTTATGGTCAAACATCATGTTATGTCAAGAACATCAATATGACAACATGAAGTAGTTCATCATCTGGAGGAGAGATTGAGCTTAGAGAGGAAATATCAAGTCTCGAACAACATATAGAAGAGCAAGCCCAAATTATTCAAGCGTTGAAGAACAAGGATGAATGCCATGTCAACAAAGAAATAGACAGGGAAAGATTATTTTTTTGGTGACATTAAAATGAGTATTTTATTAAACATTGTTTAGTTTTGTAGGAAAATTTCCAAATAGTAGATAATGGTAAATCATAGCCACTAGTACGTGCTAAAAAAAGGTATTTGTCAATATTCTCAACCATTATTAGTTCTCTTCAAAATCTCTTTATCAATACTTTGATTTGCAGAGAGTTCATTGCAATGGACCTAACCTAGTATGGTCATTGATTGAACAAAGAGATATAACAATGGTAAATCAATTTATCAGTACATTTGGACCATTTTTGCACTTCATACATCATAATAACTAATGCCTGTGCATTTAAACTATAGAATGAAGAAACTTTCTTACACCAACATGACATGTGCAAGGATAATGATAGTCCTTCTAGGAGAAAAGGTTAGGGCCTTGTAGTCATTCATGTTATGAGAATAAACTATAATTTTTAGTTGATTTACATTGTTATATGATGGAAGCGGCATCCTGAGTATGAGAGTGACAATCAATTACTATATCAAGCTAGATTATCACCACCACCACACCCAATTTTTGATTATCGACGAAAGGTAAATTTTATGTGTTGAGAAATCAACTAGTTAGCTAGTGTACTATATGCATGTGATTATGTCATCACCATGAAGCATCAACAGTGAAGCAAAATGAAACATTTGTCACATCAACAATCTATGGGCTGACATGTGACTCATAGAGACTAAACAATTGAAAATTTTGATTGTCCCCTTATGCATGTCATACTTTATGATTTCTCTCAACTGTAAATTAACATCATACTTACATTATTTTCTCTAGTTTGTTGAATAGTGCTTAATGAATATATTTTTCCACACTTTAGGTTCGAGGTGCATATAATAAACTCTCTTGAGGATAGAAAAATGATGTTAGCACATGTAAGATTGTGTATCCAATATTTATGTTTTTTAGAAAAAATTACGTTGTGAATTTTAAGTGAAAAAATTACGTTGTGAAAATCACAAGGATGTAACAACCATCTTGTCATTTCTTTCCATAGATAAAGAACAAAGAGAAGATGGATGACAATTTGAGAACACCGCAACAACAAGACACTCAAAACAAGAGTTTAGGCCACATGCACTAAAAAGCAAAGGTATACTCCTTCGATGAAGGTGAAAGAACATAGTGTGTTCATATTGGATCTTGTTTATATAATTTACTTATGTTTTTAATTAATGATAATATTGGTCCCAATACAAGTTGGTACTTTAGTAATACTAAAGTCTTCACACATCGAAACAAACGGTGAGCGGCATATGCTACTATTTTGGGTTACAGATGAGACACATTAGTTGGTGGTGTTGAGTTAGGTGGTGAATTTACGTATTGAGAGTCGATCAACCTATTGCGGAAGATGAGGCCTTGGTAAGGGAACGGGAGAACTGCAAGACGATTGGCGATGCTCTTATCTCAAGATTAACAATAGTTCGGCCTTTAGCATCCGTACGTTCATAATTACTTTCTTGAATTCTGAGTAATTAAATAAATTGGATATATTGATTGCAACTTTGAAGATACATATCCTTTTTCAGATTGAGAAGATCAATGGATGAGTTACTTTTCCAGATTGAGGTACTAATAATGCAATGTGTATGTATGATATGCTCTTTATAGTCATGATGCTTTGTGTTATTATGCAATAGTTCATGTTTGTCATTATTTCTATGTTCCTAGAAGCAAGCTGTCAATTATGTGTTGCAATATTTAGAAAAAAATTCTTGCTAACTATTTTTCTATAAATAGACAAATATGTTACTAGGTTCACAGCCAATCACCAATAACTATATTACAATATTTGAAAAAAAAAGTGTTACTAACCCTGTTGCTACAACTGAAAAAAACTGTTGTCGATTATGTTGCTAAAGATATCAAATGGTGTTACCTGGCTCTATAGTAATAATTGCCAATCATCAATTTATTATGTTACAATTTATATAAAAAAATGTTACTAGCCATGTTGCTCGAACTAGAAAAATATGTTACCTACTGTATTGCAATAGTTATAAAAAGGTGTTACTAGGACCTATGGTAACACATATGACTTTTCTTGCTACATTATAGTTATAACACTTTTTCTTACTAATAGGGACAATTATTATGTGCCACAATAGATACCACAGTACTAAGACGTTTTATAAGAACACATAAAAAAAACGTGGTACTACAAGAATTAGTAACTCCTTTTCTAAGCTATACTAGCACAATCATGTGTTACTGATGCCTAGTCCTGATGTAATATAGAAGTGACAATCATAGTCGGTAATAGGTTCTTGCTTAACCGTTGCTAAGGTTCATAACTCCCTAGGAGGACTAAGTGCTTGTGTGAGATTTTGATGTGGTGATGGACAATGACCAAGGAAAGCTTCCTATGGTGAAATCTCGGCGTGCTCACACTGTTAGTGTGAGGTAGATCTCAAGTTTAGATAAATCTCATAACTATATTATATAAATTGGATAGAACTCATGATATAAGAGACCACTCTGCTCAATCCTTCTCTACTGGAACCTTACATATTTGCTTGTTCTCCAATCTATAGCATAGACCGACCCCCATTCGATGAAGTACATCTGTATGTTCCTTAGAAGATTCGATACCCTAGATATTCCAAGGTGAAGTGCTAGAACAACTTTTCTTTGTGCTTGCAGATATAAATTATCTATAGGTCATAAATTATCTATCTCGCATGTAGTTGTTCTTGCATGAAATTTACCCAATCCGGAACCTCCAAAGCTTTATCTACCTTAGAAGGTTTTGAAGAGAATATCGAGTTTGATTGCCTTTACGCATGTCACAAAGAATTTGGTCCATGGGATGATCTAATTGCAAAATCCTATGGAACCTTGAATGATCTGATTGGTCTTGAGGTGGAACTTGAGGTTGAGCACCATCATTTTGTACTGAGGTCGCCTCCACACTGTGGATCTCATCTTATGTTGATCTGGGAGACTCCACTTGAGTTGATGACTTGCTCTCCTTGGCCTCCATTGGCATCACCTCTCCAAGTGGTATGTTCTTGGTGGAATTTGCCGACTCATCATCACCTACAATAATAAGAATGTTTTTTTACTTGGGAGCTGTTAGTTTTATCGAATTGTACGACACACGACTCTTTAATAATATATGATGTATTTTTGAAGACTTGTTAAGCATATAAATTTGTAGCATATCCAAGAAAGAACCCTTCATTTCATTTACGAGCAAATCTAGAAAAGTGTTGCATCTTGTTAAGAATATAACACTTGCTCCTGAAGATGCAGAAGTAGAATATGTTTGGATTCCTCTCGGTGATGAGCTCATATGACTTCTTCTTCATGATTCGATGAAGGTGCAAGTGGTTGATGGCGTGGCATGCGGTGTTGACAGTCTCCGTGTAAAAGTGGTCAGAAGTCTTGTATTCATCGAGTATTTTCCTCGTCATCTCAATAAGTATGCGGTTCTTCCTCTCCACCACTCCATTTTGTTGAGATATGTAGATGGAGAAGAACTCGTGTTTGACATCTTCTTCATCAAGGAACTCTTCAATGTTGGTGTTCTTAAACTCGGTCCCATTGTCATTCCTCACATTCTTGATCTTTATTTTAAATAAATTTTGCACTCTTCTTGCAAAGTTCTTGAATATCTTGTGTGTCTCTTCTGTCATGTAAGAAAGACACTCAAGTATAGCGAGAAAAGTCATCAAATAATAATAAATCCATATGAGTTACCTTCTATGCTCACATAGGTGATGGGACTGAACAAATCCATGTGAAGAAGCTTTAGTGGCTTCATTATCGTCATAATATTCGATGTGATCTTTCCACTTATTTTCCGACTTGGCATGCGCTATAAATGTGATATTTAACGAAAGTTACATTCTTGAGCCAATCAGAGAAGGGGAAGCTATGGAGAGAGGGGTAGGAGACAAACCTTACAAGTGGGCTTACCCACTATTATATCTTTCAATTCATTAACCTGTCTGATCCACTTGCAGGATCCGTTAGAGGCAACGGAGAGAAATGAAAAGTGGTATAAAAGTGTGATATTATCTATTCTAACATAGTGCAAACTGCTTATTATTATAAAAAAAAATGAAATATACAACTCTTGAGGTAATTTAGATATTTTTTATTTTTTTATATAAACTAATTGACATATACAACTCAATAAAAACTAACTCTTATGACACTAAAGCTTTCTAGTGCCAAGAATCCTTTTGAAGGTGCTCATGCACCGGCCTCGAAGACAATGACCGCTCTTCGTCCAGGTAGACAGAGAGCAGAAAATCAAGAGACTATCGCACCAGCATACAAAGATTTGTGAACGCCCGGCAGACGGCACGAAATGGGAAGATCCCAAAACAACCAGATCCAAGAGGTAGTTCAGAGACGATGGGAAACAGTATGACGCATGAGTTTGTAATGCAGAGGAAACGGATGAAAAGAAAAAAGTGGCAAGGGATAAGTATGGGCAGAGCTAAAATGTCAGATCGGAGTAAATGAAGGGACAGGTACTAAGGGTCCGTTTGGTTCAAGGGATGAACCCGGATGGGAGATGGCCATCCCGATTTTGGAGGTGTTTGGTTCTAGGACATAGGGATGAAGCCAACCAGGTAGAGGGAATATTCCTCTTAGATCCCGGACCGCTTCATCCGGCCAAATCGCCCGGATGGGGCTGCCACCCCGTCGCTGCGCCCACCGCCTCCCGTCCCCACACGCGCCCGCCGCCGCCGCGACGCGCCGCTGCGCCGTCGCCCGGCCCAGCCGGCGGCGAACTCCCTCGCTGGAAGGTTCGCCAGGATCCTCCGCCCCCGTTCCCGGCCGAGCCCGGCTCCGTCGCGCCGCTCCTCCTCTCGCACGGCACTGCCGCCGCCGCTAGCGCCGCTCGGGTCCAAGCCTCCTCCGGCCGCCTTTGCGTCGCCTCCGCCCGAATCCGGCCGCCGCCCACCCAGATCCAGCTGGCCTCGCGCCCCTTCGGCCTCCTTCCGGTCCTCCCCTGCAGGAACCCCGCCGGCGTCGCCCCCCTTCGGGCCCTCCTCGGCTGAGCCGCGGCCGGCGCTCGGGATTGGGCCGGCAGCGGCCCGAGCTCGGGATGGGAGGGCGACGGACGCTCGGGATGGGAGCCAGGACGCCCCGCCCCCGTTCCCGGCCGATCCCGGCCCCGCCGCGCCGCCCCTCGCCGGCGGCGAGTCCCGCACGGCCGCCGCGCGCCTCCCCTGTTCTTTTTTTCTTTTTCTTTTTTTCTTCACAGGGGTCATCCCACCTCATTATCCATCAACCAAACAAAAATTTGGCTCATCCCATCCATCTCTTACCAAACAAAAATTTGGCTCATCCCATCCCTAAAAATCTGGATGGATCCAACCCATCCATAGCTGCCCTTCAACCAAACGCACCCTAAATCAATCCGAGTCCATTGGACTGTCGAAGTAGTGGCAGGTCCGGAACACCACGACCACGGCAAGGGAGCACCGTGCACGGGAAGAACGGCACTCCACGGTGGATAGGTCGCCAGGTGAAATATGGCCAGTTACGAAAAATATGGTACGAAATAGATCGTCACAATTTTAGCAAAGTTTAACAAAAGTATAAAATCTATAATAGCTGAGACAGATGTTAAGAAGGTGCAGTGTACCACAATTGTGACAGAGAAACAAAAAGTAGTCATAAATGACTGTCACAACTGTAGTAAGTTTGACGAGCTGTGGCTATAAACCAAACAATATCCTTAGCCTCTAAGGGAAACCTACTCACATACAACTTTCAAATGGTATTCGGTAGGAAAACCTAATAAGGTAGGAAAACCTAATAATTTTCGAATATGGTTTCAGATTGAATAGTGATCGTATTCAACCGTATCTGTAAATATTTTGATTTTAATAAGATAGTATCCGGATAGTAGCCGGATAACTCTCAGCCACAAAAATTTTCAGCTCAATATATCATAGGTTGGCTTCACCAAACAAGCAAATCAACATGCATACTTTGATGTGGCGTCTGGATGTGCGATGTTAATATAGGCCATGCCGCTAGTTAAATGGGCTTGCTAGTAATAGAAAAACTAGAATCTCGTAGCTTCTTCATCTAGACTACAAGTCAAACAAATAATATGCTCATACCTCAATAAGATCTTCGACGGGATTTCGAGTTGTTTAGATAAGTGATACCCTATGAATATTAGTTATGTTTCTATGTTCTATGTGATGTCTGACAAATGTATGTTTGCATACCATATTTGATAGCTATCTGTTCCGTATTTATGATCGACTTCCATATCCGTATTCGTATCCGGTTACTATCCGCTGTGACTCTAAAACCAATAAAAAATATGATTTAACTGATATCTATTCATATAAACTCCGACCCGATAGCAACCAACTAGAGTAGCTCCGATAAATTTAATGGGGTTAGGATGCCACCTTAGCAATCTGGCACGTTCTTGCTCTCACGATTCAGGAGATGGCCTGAGAGTAAGAAAACGAACATACAGCGACAAGGGTACTCGAGGACGAATTTTACCTTAAACTCACAACGTGCACGAACAACACAAAGAAAGCAGCAGTAACAACACAAGACAATTACACCTTAACATATGTAAGCTAGCTTATTATTCCTGAGCCCAGCGCAAGCCCGGGTCAGCCCACCATGACGGGCCTATCAAAGATCCAACTGAACCGGACCGGGCGGGGCTCACTGCGGGCCGCCCTCTGGCTGGCCAGCTCCTCCATCCTCCGGATCTTGGGTGCCAGCCCGCATAAGTACTCTTGCGCGCGGCGGCCCTCGCCGGACAGCCCGGCGAGCTCCGCCACCCGCCACCTGCGCACGAAGTGCTCCACGAGGTCGCCGTAGTCCCTCACCGTGTACACACCGGCGCGCTCCGCCACAGCCGAGAATTGCGCGAACAGGCTCTCGCCGCCGCCGTCGCGGCCGTCCGACATGAGCAGCCCGGGCATTGTCACCTTGCCGCGCATGACGTACGCCAGCGCGCACACCATGCCGTCCGGGTCCACTTCGAATAGCTTAGCGGACACCCTGGTGTAGCTCGCCTCGTGCCGCTTCTCGTCGGCGGCAATGACGCCGCAGATCCTGGCGAGGGTCTCGTCGCCGTGCTGGCCGGCGAGCCTCGCCGTGTGCCCATGGGAGATGAACGTCGCGCGCTCCTGGAACGCGCCGTAGATCACGCTGTGGTACGGGCTCTTGGGCACCAGCATTTCCTTCACGCCAAAAGAACAGAATCATCGATCAGTGCACGTACTTGTGCTAATTAGTAGTGTGCAATTGTGTGTTATGCGTACCATGCCGTTGCGGAGGAGGTGGTGGATGGTGATCTCGACCTGGCGCATGTCGACGCGGCCCGAGAGGTAGAGGTAGCGGTTGAGGAGGTCGCCGTGGCGGTTCTCCTCGGCGGTCCAGCCGCGTATCCACCGCGCCCATGGGAGGCTGCTCGCGCCGGTCTCGTCTGCAATGCCCTCCGTGCGGTTTCCCATGCTCTGGTACGTCGGCAGCGCCTCCTCCGTCACCATGTTGCCGACCAGGCAGACTAGGACCTCGTCCGGCACGCCCGCGGAGCCCGCCCGGAGCTCGGCCACGCGCTCCGTGAAGGCGAACAGAGCCTCGTCCTCCGACGCGCCGGGCGCGGCGGCGGAGCACGGCAGGAAGTCGTGTGGCTGCCACGAGGACTCGACGGGGTTGAGGAGCGGGAGCATATTCTCCGCCACCCAGCCATTGAGCGACCGGACGACCTCCAACTGCTCCCGTGGCACCGGTGCGCACTCCATGTCCATGCCGCCGCCGAAGCCTCTGAGCGGAGCCTCCACCGGTGCAACTGCGGCCGCTGTCCATCTGCCAGTCCGGCGTCTGCAAGATGCGTATGCACGCAGGGCGTTCAAACTGGCCGCGCCCTAGTCAGTTGCCGGTGATGTACATGTTGTGTGTTAAGCTTAAATTAGAGCGTGCGGCAAAACGTGAGATGCCATTCTTCTTGTTCTCTTAGAAAAACCCAACGCCGCTGTTTAGTTGCTTAGTTGCTGATTGATTTTTCACTATTTCTTTTCAAGCTGCATGTGTACTTTTCCTAGATTAATGCATCCATGCATCTATCAGCATGCAGCTCATAACTAAAGCTGTACTGCCGACAAAATACGAACAGTAGCTTACCATGCACCCATATGCTCCAGGTGCATGTCTTCCTTCCTTGTTCATTAAGTTCTATTTTTCTCCCTTAAACTCTTCCAGATTTGCCACTTAATTTTTATTTTTCTCACTTAAACACATTGAGAGGCAAAGTGATCGACGAGCTAGCTAGTGATATGAGTTGCAAGTGTATACCTAGGATTTGCAGGACAGAGGATCCAGCCGAGCCGTCCTCTCCCTGAGCTCGTATTGCTCTTGTTGTTGAAGCAGAGCTTCGCGGAAGCGGCTGTTGCTAGCCCTAGCGTCGCCATCGTCATTGCTTGTGTTCTTGCAAGATTTCTGAATAATTCGATCCGTACTCTCACACATTGACACATAGACATATATATAGGATGGAAACGAGGATGGCCGGTACACAAAAGTGGATGGGATAGGAATGAAAGGATGGGATAGGAATTATTGATCAGCCATCCCCATGAATGCGCTTCGACTTAAGGCCATCAATGGCGCACATGCCTGTCAGTACTAGCATCTATACATACAGTATCGGCAGGAAAGCAGGAAGTTCCATCTTTTCATAACATTAGATGGGGGAAACTCCTACTCTGTATTTGCCAACTCCAGCTCCTGTAGATCATATTTTCTTAGTAAGGCATTACGCAGAGGGTTTAGGCATAAAAACGAACTAGTTGATACCCTCCTGAGTTGCCACGGCGGTATAATATAGTAATTCAAGATCACAATCTAGCATGAAAAAAAGAGTATATATTATTGCTGCGAGAATTTCGCACAGAACATGAGTATTGTTCTCTAATCAGACAACAATTGTGAGCAGATGGAATTGAATAAGAGAATGCTTCGCTCTTAGTTTTGTGACCTGCAGGCTGCGATGATGGCACTAAAAAAATGTGAATCTGCTCAAATCATTAGGAAAACCATAATGATACAATTATAGAGTACAGTTAAAGACAGAAAAGAGCTTAAAAACTAAACTGGATGTGCTACATGCATATACATAAGTTCTGTGTGTTGGGGCATCCAATTTTAGAGCTTGTGCGTATAAGAAGGGGTTTCAAAATATAACAAGAGATATCAGAACTAAGACCGGACTAATTTAATTTGTGAGAAGGTTGACAAGGCACCAGGTAGCATAAAATCAGGATCGATGTTAACGATGTGGAATCAATTGGAGAAATTTGGCGGTGAATATTTTAACATGTGGTGGTAAATGTTCTTATTCAATAAAGTCTAATCAATGCTCCTGAAAGGGACAAACTAACTGGGACATTGGATGGAGACTGGAAGGTAATGAAGTACAAAGCTGTCAGTATAAATTGTCCATGTCCCTCCCATGAGGTGAAGTACTTAGTGATAAAAAAAATAGAAGAAATTATAAAGCGACTTAGAAGAACTATACATGGCAAAGTTGCTAACAAAACCGGTGAGTGTTGAAGCGAAAATTGTTTAGGCTGCACATGGATCGATAAAGGTACATGGTTCAATGACCATATTAGTGCCTTCAACAAATTTATCACACAGCTGGCTTGTTAGAATGCTTTAGCTCAAGGTTTTGTCATGGATTTAATATATGTAGAGGTTACACTTAGGCTCCTGAAGTTTGTAGAGTGATGTCTATATAATAATGTCCGTGTCATTTACTTCAATGCATTATTCCCATGCTGTGCCGTGTCTTATATGCATAAGTGATTGTTTAGGTCTTCGGTTGACGTGATCCAGTATGAATTAGCAAGGGTTTGATAGCATTCTTAATTTTACATGTTATGCTATATCTTGTTATATCACCCCCTTAGGAACAGCTTTTTCACAGACTTAAGGCCCCCTTCTAGATAGCTTATGGGGTGGCTTATGGCCCTAAGAAGTCATAAACTGTATAGAAGGCAAAGCTTAGCTTGAGCTTAAATTTTAAGCACTCCTTATTCCTGTTGGTGGGAGAAAGCCTCAAAATAGGGCTTCCCGAGCTTCTCTCATCTTCCTTTGTCTTCCGTGACCATTTTATCCTTATTGCTTTGTATTATTTACCCGCATTCTGCCACTGAGTATATAAAAAAACTCTTCACTTTTTTTCCATTCCATCCTCCTGCCTGCCCCCCGATTCCCCTCACCCGAGTCACCCCGCCGCCGCCCCCATGCTCCCATCCGCGCCGCCCCTTCTCCATCCCTCCGTGCGAGTGCCGCCCTCCTCCATCCCCCACGCTCCTATCCGCGCCGCTACCCATCCCACGCCGCCCCTCCCCTCCCTCCGGCGACGTTCGCCCGTTGGCTGCCCCGCCAACTCCTGCCCGCGGCGGCGTGGCGAGCTCCGCCCGAGGCGGCGGGGGCGCAGCACGGGGACCTCCAGTGGCAAGATCCACCCAAGAAGGCGCGCGTGGAGGCCCGCGAGCTCAGATCTGCCATGGCCGCCGCTCGAGCCATCACCTCGCACCCCGTCCGAGGCCGCCCAGATGTGCTGTCGTCGCAGCCCGACCTCCCGCCAACGAGTTCCTGAAATTGACCTAGTCATAGTTTTTTCTTGACCTTTTGCATATATGTTTAGTGTTCTGTATCTTCTCCTAAGTTGAGCATTGCCATGAGATTTGATGTACATCCTTGCATAGAATCTTGACTTGTGCAATGGTAAAGCATAGTTTAGGTTCAGTTTTGTTTTTCTGTACAGTAGCGAATATACTTGCTATATGCAATTCTTGCTATGTGGTTTACATGACCCATTTGCTTAGAATTTAGTACAAATAAAATGTGTTTTTAAATAAAACTGCTATCATCATCTTAAAAGTTTGCCATTTGTTTGTAAGAGCTACTGCCCAAATATATGCATTAGAGCCTGTTTCGATGCATGTTTGTATTTTCAGCTCTGAAAGTAAGTCAAATGTTATCTAATTTATGTGTTAAACTGTGTAAAAAACATATGTAAATAGTGTTAATATCATTCAAATAGTAAACAAACAAGATAAAGGATATTGTAGACTTTTCACAGTTCACCTTTGCCTATAAACTCAAATCTCAGAAGCCGTTTAGAAGAGAATGGTGGAGTTTATCAGGCTTCCTCACATCGCAGCTTCCCCATACCATTGAGCTTAAGCTGACTTATGCACAAGCCGAAGCCATCTAGAAGGGGGCCTAATTGTCCCAGACAGTTGAAGCGGTTCCAAACACATTTTTGCAACACGGCTTATTTTTTAAGCTAGCCTTGATTCCTGTTGCTAGAAATGAGCCTCAAAATACTAGCTTTCCGAGCCTCTCCACACTCTCGTTCCAAAATTACCCTTAAAGTTGATAAAAACTACCCTCAAATGCCGTTGGATATATATCAACACACCCTAGTTTTTTCCCCAAATCCACCCCTTCCTGCCCATCTCCCCACCCCATGCAGCCTTACCCCAACTAGCCTCCCCGCACGCCCCACCTCGCCAACACCGGCACCGGTGCTGGTCACCTTCACCCGCCCAACCCGGAGCACTGCCCTCCTGTCGCCGCCCAAGAGTTGCCGAAGCCCCTGCCCTCCGCCGGCGTCGGTCACCCTTTCGTCGCCAGCCAAAGCCGGAGCCCTTGCTCTCCCTCCGCCGCTCGGAGTTGCTGGAGCCCCTGCACTCGCAGCGGCGCCAGTCGCCCTCCCGCCGACGGACCCTCTCTCCAGATCCGTTCCCCTCCTGCCGCCACCCCTCCATGTGTCGTGCTTCACCCTGCCAACCCCTCCATGTTTCTTGACTCTGGCAACCGCCCACAGCCCACAGCGCCACGCTACTCTGCACGCCAACGCGCCAGCTCACCTCTACTCCGCCCGCAATCCATACTGTCCGAGCTCCACCCGAAGACACTACCACTGCTTGATCTGTCAATTTGTGCAATGTTTAGATTTTTAGGTTATGTTTTTCATTTCTTTTTGTGTTTGCTCCAATTTGTGCAAGTCACTGCTAAGCAGAAATGTTGGTCCAATTCAGCATATGCGATTTGTATAGCAGAAAATGAACTTATATAAAAATTATACATGGAAGTTGATGATTGATGGTAGTAGCATATGCAGTGAGAAATCTTTTTGAACGAAAATTCCTGAATGCATATACAATTAATGTATTTGTGGAGTGAATTACTAGCATATGCAGTTAAATGGATTTTTGAATTACTAGCATATGCAGTGAAACAGATTTGTGAATTATTATCAGCACCATTTTTTATTTTTGAAATGTGTATGCACTATGTATGGTTCCTAACAGACAGAACTCAAACGATTGTACCATGCATGATCCTTGTTTAAACGATTGTACCATGATATTATTGTCATATTTATCTTTCAAATTAATTTTTTTGTCAGCATGTGCAAAGAAACTCACCAAAACAACTATTCCACCTACTAAACAGCAAAAAAAGAGTCCATGGACATTTTAGATTTTGCATCCTTCACCGTACACAATAAGTTCAGATCTATAAGTTGTTCCTAACAGAAAGAGATTATTTTTAGAGCTTATTTTCACCAGAGTTTATATAGGACATATCTGGACAGCCGGCTTATGCACAAGCCTAAGCTATCCCTAAGAGGGTCTATATATAACTAAGATTAGAGGTGTACCAAAATGGTGTCCGGAAAACTGTCTAAAACTGGCTGCGGGAGCTAGGCTTCTATACAAAATTACTACTGGGTGAATAAGCTCATGAGGTACGTAGCTAGCCGGTAAACACGCGCCATACCGCACTGAGTGAGCGTGCGCCTGTTTTTAGGGAGTTCAAAACGCATGGTCAGTCTCTTTCCAAACAGGCAAAAGCACCTAGTCTCATCAGTGCGCGGAGGTGTGCTTGTACGTAACGAACGAAAAGACCAAGCTCATGGTGGCTCTTCCTTTGTGGTGCAGCAGTGCAAAATGTAAAGTTGAGATATTTTTCTTCTTGCTCCTTGGGCGTTTTCTAATTTATGCAATAAGTTCGGAAATCATTGAATTTGAAGATTAAAATCAACATATATTTTGAACAAAGTATTCGATTCATAATCTGTTTGGATCTTTTGCTCTCTATGACGAGATCTTCGAAACAAGATCAACATTACATATACTAGCAAATGTGCCCGTGCGTTGCAACGGGAGAAAGGCCGTAGCCCGGGCGGCGCCGCCGCCGGCTGGTCGGCCATCCATAGCCTCCCCTCCTTCTCGGCCCTCACCCGCACCATGAACTGCGCCCCCGCGCCGCCGCGACCGAATCACCAGTCATGCACGTCCCACATGACGTCGACCACCTCCCCGTCGGCCAGCACGGCCGCGCGGTTGCCCCGGAATCCCCACCCCACCCGTCGCACCCCTGCCACCTCCTCCCCGTCGATGCTCACCCGCACCTCCCCCTCCGCCCCGCCCCTGCCGCCGCCGCATGCGCGCACCGCCACCTCGTGCTCCTCCCCGTCCTCCTGGAACCTGCACCAGGTCGCGTGCGTCGCCGCCATGCCGCCGCGGAGAAAACTTGGTTTGCAAAACCGTTGAATTGGTGCAAATTTCAAAAGAGAAGAAAACAGAAAAATAAAAATCCAAAACCTAATCTCCCCTCTCCCTCGTGCTGGGCCGTTGGCCCAGCTCTCCTCCCCGCACCCGAATGGGAAAAGAGGAAGGCATTTGTAGTGTTCAGCTTGTTTGATCAAGCCTGACCTTCCTCTTTCGTTTCCTATTTTCCGGTTCCTGTACTATTTGCGTGAGAGCTTTTCTTCTGCTTGTCGCGGGATTGTGTTCTATTGTCTTCTTATTACTGTACTATTGACCATTTTCTTGTCTATTTTCGTTGAGTAGTCCACCTTAACAGTGTAACAGATGTATTTTGATGTGAATTTGCGATTGATTAATGTAATGATCTCCTGATGGTCCTCCGAGGGTTGGCTTCGGGTGTTGTGTTGTTTGGTTGGATGTTCAAAGGTTGGTCTACAGGCCAACTTGGTTTGCAGTTTGTTGTCTCCGATGCCAATGCTATGAGCAAATGGGAAACAGGATTGTCAATTTGCCTCTTATCCTAAACTCTACTGCTCCAGATATACATGTGAAATGTTGCAAGAGGATTGAGATTTCAGTTGGTTTTATCATCTCTGTCACCATACTAATTCTGCAAATAGAATTAAATAGAATTAAAATGCCAAGTACGATTACTGCCAGTTCGTGAAGGACCCTGATTAGAACGTGCGATTTTTTCTTAATCCCCTGATTAGAACCGTCTCTTTTAGAATTCCTACAAAATTCCTACGTTACAAATTCTTTTCTTCGAGAACTACTATTCCAAATGTTCCATGAATATTCATTCGGGTTTCGAAAAAGACTTTGCTCATAGGAGTGCATGCTCTTATTTAGTTTTGAGCCACCTCAGAGTTCCCCATTCCCTTCACCAGAGAAGCGATGGCTCCTTGAGACGATGAGATGAGTTCCCTCCTCCCGCCACGTCCGCTGCCTTCCTCCGCTTCTCCTCCTCTCCACGCCACTCGCCTCCGCCACCTCCTCCTGTCGGAGCACCACGCGCGCCTCGCCGTCCCGTCTTCCTCGACGCGCACACAGGCGCCGCCGCGGCGCGCCGTGCCCCTTCCAAGAACCGCCCCGCCGGTTCCAGTGGCCAGTTTTATCACAAGGGAGGAGAAAAGGCACCTTTCTGAGGACAGTATAAGCTTTTGCAAAAATATTCCACTGGCAAACCTTTTTTTCTTCCTCTCCTCTGCCTTGGCCCTCTCAATCTTATTAGCTTCTAAATTCTCTTTTCTGTGCTTGTGGCCCCAAGGCATCAATTGGACATTGACAGTCACCGACTCTTTGATGTCACCTATTTCGAATTCTAAACAATCATTAGTAAAGGAAACCTTTCTTTCATTTGCAGCATTGCCGAGGACAGTCTGTGAACCTTCTTTGCAGAATCCTTCCATGAATCATTTTTGTACCATCATGTTTCTCATACATATACACAACAAAACATATGATGGCTTCTCCTGAATCTTCTAATGTGACTTGCCCACCAACAGCAATATTGAGGACGAAGAACTCTTAACACATTTGTATAGAACTTCTTCAGACAGTGTTTTTCCAGCTGTTTGACCTTTCCATTCAATTTCTTTGCAAGTATTTGATGATGACTTTCTAGACCGTGTTGATGGTGGGGTCCTCAAAACATTTTCCTCTTCAACCTTAACCTCCCCTTCAGCTTCATCAGCTTCATTTTCTTCCTGTTCCACCTCAATTTCCTTTGGTTCATTCCCATCTCCCTCATTTAAATCCTCTGGGAAATGGGTGGCATAGTAATCACCCCATATATTGCTGATCAACTTTGTAGTTGTTGAACGCATAAGTTTCCTCCTTAATATTGGGCCCATGTTTGCACTTGGGTTCAGATTCTCTCCTCTCTTTCCTTGAGATCTTTTCTTCATCACCAACTTCGTGTGCGTCTTTCTTCCATCTTTGCTACAAGGCCCGTGACAAAGGCACTCCGTCGAATAGACTCGTCTGGAAAATCTGCAAAGTGCTGAAGTATTATTTTTCCATGCACTATAACATTATCCACGCTGAACTAAACAAATTCAGCCAGCCCCTAGATCTCATCATTAGAGCAGAGAAAGCAACTAAGCACTAAGCAACAGTGCTGTGATGCAACAACCACAGATAACAAGGAGACCAGAGCATAAGAAGCAGCAACGGCAACTCCTGGCTGATTTGATTCCACGTGATTCAACAACAATTCAGTTACCAGTTCATCAACGGCGGAGGAGGGACACCATTAACTCGCTGACGCAATCAGCAGACTCCACCGGAGCAGTCAGTAATCCATCACCGAGTTCGCGACTCCTGCGCAGCAAAACCACCGAATAGACCGTCAGAGAAGCATCATTAATCAGAAACGCAAAAATCAGCGGAAAAGAACAGTTAAATCCGCAAGTGCAGAGACGTGAACACAACCAGCGAGGCCACACCCGAAATCTCACCAAACGAGTCACGCCGGGGGCAGGGGGCAGGGCGGAGCGGGCGGCGCCGGGGGCGAGCGGCACCGGGGGCAGGGGGCAGGGCGGAGCGGGCGGCGTCGGGGGCGAGCGGCACCGGGAGCAGGGGGCAGGGCGGAGCGGGCGGCGTCGGGAGCAAGGGGCAGGGCGGAGCGAGCGGCGCCGGGAGCAGGGGGCAGGGCGGAGCGGGCGGCGTCGGGGGCGAGCGGCGCCGGGGGCAGGGGGCACGGCGGAGCGGGCGGGGCGCCGGGGGCGAGCGGCACCGGGGCAGGGGAGCGAGCGGCGCCGGGGGCAGGGGGAAGGACGGAGCGGGTGGCGCCGGAGGCAGGGGGCAGGGCGGAGCGGGCGGCGGCGGGA
The DNA here is from genome assembly GCA_019208055.1 of Stipa capillata. Lineage (NCBI taxonomy): Eukaryota > Viridiplantae > Streptophyta > Magnoliopsida > Poales > Poaceae > Stipa > Stipa capillata. The sequence goes on along the minus strand of JAGXJF010003237.1, from coordinate 163,523 downwards.
GCGAGCGGCACCGGGGGCAGGGGCAGGGCGGAGCGGGCATCACCGGGGGCGAGCGGGCGGAGCGGGCGCGAGGGGAAGGGGGGGGAGGTGTTGAAACGGGAGACGGACGAAGAAAACGGACGAAGAAAGGGAGGGAGTTGCTCGTGGGGGTGGCCGGCGGCCAGCTTGGAGAGGAGAGGAGGGAGGCCGGGTTGGATTTTGAGCTCTGGACAAATCGGGTAAGGAAGCGCGGTGCGCAGGTCGCGGGGAGGGGTGGGTGGTTTGACGGACGAACGAAGAAATCGTCCGTCCTTTAATATTAGGGATAGATTTAATTTTATTTTGATAACATATCTTTCCTCTCTTCTCTTTTTTTTATTTTTTGATGGTGTTAACATATCTTCTATCTAGGTATATTTATTTTCTGTTGCAATGCATATGATGGCGCAGCGCCGTGGAGCCATGGGGGCGGGTCGAGAGAGAAAAAGTGAGGACGAATGCTTCTTGTGGTCGTGGTACCTTGTCTTGTTTATATATATATTTGTTTTTCCCTATCTACTAACCGGCTCATAACTAATGTATGCCTAATCTCCAAAGGGGTCAATGTTATTCAAGTGTGCTCCTACCCTAACTCACACAATTATGGTACTGGCTAGGCTCATTGAACTCCGTCAAGTGTACGCGGGGAAGACACTGAAGGTCATGTAAGCCTTTGCAAAGCACGTACTAGCTGCGCGCAGTATGCACTTCTTGCCAGGCTTCAGTACATACTGCATGTTCAGATATATTGACGCATGCCTGATTAATGCAGCTACTACTGCGCCCATGCACTAGCTACAGTGGTGCCTAAAGATGGACCGTGAAAAGACGACAGCGCGCATAACAAAGACTACGATTGGAGTACTGATTAGGCGCCGTAGGTAAGCTAAGCTAGATGGATAAACACATAACACTACAGTAAACACTCCAAACCGAGTTTCCGCGATAACAACAAATATACTATAAAAATTCAACATACGGGATTGATTATGGGATATGATTGGCTATTGCACCGTTGCAAAAAGAACATGTAGATTTCAGTCACCAATAAGTATTATCCTCTCATTGAAATTGATGATGATGCTCACACTATTGTTATTAATCTTGTTAAGGCTATTGCTGATCCTATGTTTAATGCTTTTAATGGAATATTTGTTCTAAACTTATGAATAAACCCTCATGTGACGTTATGAATGATAAAGATGATCATGATATTTCTTGTCCTTTTACTATGAATGAATTAATTAATTAAAATCAACTATTAAAGATCCAATGCATGAGTTTATTAGTAAGGTTGCTATAAAAGTTATTGGTCTTAGAAATGATGAAATGCTTAAAAAATAAATGATATCTCTCAAGTTAGAAGATATTTTGGGCCTATAATTAAAATAATGATTGGTAGTCATTTTGTTAATGTTTTATGTGATCTTGGTGCTAGTGCCTCTAACATGTCTAGGTCTCTCCATGAAAAGTGCGGTGGGTTATGGTTGAGAATGTTATTATTGATATTAAAAATTGTCCCATTTCCATTGATTTAGTTGTGCTTTATACTAATGAGGATAATATCATTCCTATTATTTTGGGAAAGTTTTTCTTGAGAAACATAGGTGCTTCCATTGACATGAAGGAAGGGAAGATTATATTTAATCTTCCACCTCATAAGTGTGTTATGTATTTCCGAAGGACAGGTAAAAAACAGGAAGAAGTTGAGGTAAAAATTATGGGACTTGGAGCTTTGGCTCAAAAGCTCAAGGAAGAAAAGGGTCAAGTAAAAAGTCAAGCTATTGATTTAAACTAAAACATTTCCCAGGAGACCAACCCAGAAGTTTAGAGTCTTTGTTTTCCATTGAGTCTTAGTTTTTTAAAATAAATTATATCAAGTGCTATTGCTTATAATTGCATTAGTATTGTGGCAATAACCTCTCTATTATTTTTCTAATGTTCTAAAATGCCAAGTAAATATGCAAAATTCATATTTGCTATTTACAAAACGTATGTAAGCTACTATAAAAAGTTGTGAGCCAGCTCTAGCCTATAGGGGCCAGGCAGTAGAGCCAGGTAGGAGGTATCGTAGCCTTCCTCTGCCGTGGGATACCCTGGAGCTCCCCCGATTCTTCAATTTTTTTAGCTCTCTATTATGCTTCATTATGATGAGTATAAATTTTTAGATTTTTCTCACACTATTATAGTCTCTATTTTAGTTTTTATAAGTATCTTTCCCATTTTTAATGCTAAAACTAATCCTTTCATATGTCCTGAAAATAATCGTCTACTCTCCCTGTTTAATTGGGCAGTTTACACAAAGGAGTAGGCTTTATTTTTGGAGTATACATTGTGTTTAGTCTAATCACTTGAAAGTGTAATGACATAATATTGTAACCATGTTGTAATCAGGCCCTTGATAGTCAATGTGAAATAAAGTGCATTTAATTTTATCTCATTTTTGCATTAGATAATTAAAAACAACTTAAACTTAAAAGCATGTAAATCTGACCTACAACTTAGATAAAATTGCGAAAATAAAAATCATCCAAAATCGACTCTGATAATTCTCATGGTCCTATTTACCTTCAAGAAGACCTCAAAAAAATTTCATGTGATTTGCAACTAAATTGAATATTTGGATAAAGTCTTATTTAAACAAGTCCCAAATTGGCCGAACTGTAATATGTTAATTCGGTGAATTTTGCCTTATTCAAAATTTATGAAATTTTGTATTTGTGACTCATTTCCCATCTTGAACCAAATATAAATATTTCATAATTTCTACAGAGTTATTTCACCTACTTATAGTTCAAACCTTAATTAGGGTATAATTGGACTTATATTTAAATAATAGTCAAATATGACTTAGTTTACTCCAAGAATAGTCATATAGGTCATATGCGATATAGAGGCCCTCAATGAATTTGCTAAAGTTTAAATACTTAATTTTGAATCTCCTATAAATTCAAAACATAAGACAGAAACAAATTTCTGCAAAAAAAAAGAAGACAGAAACAAAAATAAGAATAAAGAAGAAAAGAAGGGAAAAGCCCTGACCTTATAGGGCCAACTAGTGGCCCAGTCCAACACGCGCCTTGGGCCAGGCCTGTCATCAGTCTCGCCCGTGCCTTCTACCTCTTCTCTCACCGACAGGTAAGGCCCGTTTTTCAAGTCTTCGTCTCCACACAGAAGGTCACACACCGCATGACAGCTGCCACCGCACAGTATGTTGTAATGACTACTTGCCCATCACTATCGCAGTCATCTGCTTCGTTGGTCCACCCTGTACACGCACATCTCCCAAGCTGCCGCCTGGCTCATGACATCGATGTAATGCCGTTGGAGCCAACGCCTTTGATCTAACCTGTCACCCATTTTCTTCCACTTTCTTGTTCACATAGACTCGCTCACTCCTTTGTCCCATGAACCAATCGCGTTGTGCTCACCTCCTACTACTATGTTGTCTCAAGGATGAGCCGTGGACTACTGTAGAGTTCATTGCCAGGAAGGCGACCTGTACTGGAGCTTCAGCGAGCATGCTGCGTCGGCACCTCCAAACAATCGTGCATCTAGAGGTGAGCTACCTTCCTGCACCTTGCCCTCTAGCCCCACCTTGATCTCCTGAGCTCAGGCATGTCTTTGCCGTGATTTTTGCCATAGGAAATTAGCGGCGACACTCCTTTTCTAGCCCCAGTAGAGCTCCGCCGTGGTTCTATTCTCCATCTCTTGTGAGCTCTCGCACTCGCTTGTGTGCCCTTTCACTTCACAACAATCCCCTCCAACTCATTATGCTCTCACCCTCCCCCTACATGCACCAGACGGCCCCCTCGCTGTTAGACCAGGCGCGTCATCCACCATGCCCCACGGAATCGCCTGGAGGACCGAAGCGTTCTAGGAATCCGTGCGAAGATTCTACAACCAAGATCTGAATTAGAGCACCACCTTCTTCCTCCTTTCTACCATCGACCACTCCGACCGGCTCTGTCTCCGCTAAGCTTAGGCGTGCACCGTAGTGAGGTTATCTGGCTCACGTGGTCCGTTTCGCCCCTATTCTGCCTTGCCACTGGCGCCTGGTACGCTACTGTCTCCGATGACCACCAGCGAGCCATGTAGGAAGCAAACGTAATAAACCGCATTTCGAATGACCCTCTGGAGCATTGGTCTGGCTCAGCACCTCCGTGCACTCGCACGCGAATGTGTCGGCGGTTAGCCGCAGGTGGCCTGACGCATAGGCTCGCTAGGTTTAAGCGCTAATCATATTTAGCTCCTCTATATGACATGCAGGCCTGACCAAGCTTAAATTTCTCATATTAAAGGATATGTTAGTATGACAGGTACGTTCCACTGCTTAATGGTTAAGTTCATTTAAATTGTTAAGCTAATGACACGTGGGCCACACCTGTGTAACACCTCAATTTTCCAAAACCTGAAAATTAGGGCCAACAAAAACTTTTTCCTATTAATGCAGGTTAAGATGCATCATATTAAAACTTTTATGCAAATCATGCCTCTGGTGAAACCCTAGAGTGTGGAAACCAAAATCCTTTTCCCTCCGTTCCTATTCCTTGATCTCCGCCTTGCCAGAACTCTGTTCGGCGATGTTCTCAAAATCCTGACTCGTCCTTCGGCTCTGCCACCACCCCATACATATACATATGCATATATCAGTGGCAGTGTTCGACCCCGACTCTCTGCAACTTCGCATGTCTATTCCACCCGCATACAAATCCCATATAGGCAAAAATATCCAAGTGTATGTGGGCACATACACACCAAACCCTGAACTACTTTCCTCGGTAAAATCTTTTACCACCTGACCCAGAAAATATCGTCAGCTACCTTACCATTATTCCTTACCAGAATATATATACGCAAATTCCTTTTCACCCTTACCCCTTACTCTTGCCAGGTTATCTTTTTATCTCTCTACATGGTAAAACCGCAAACAATTACTTCACCGTGGTAATACTTTCCCTCTTTACCATGCAACACAAAATATCCTTTTCACCTTTACCAGATTACCGTACCGGGAGAAAAATATCTGCCCCAGTAGTTTCCTACCAATTAACCGTTTACCATTTCACCGATTCGTCCGTCTATCTCGGCTATAGCCAAAACCCTATTTCTATAATACCCTAGACAATTCGTCACCGCATATGCATGCATGCACCCTCCGCCACCTTTTCTCTCTCCTCAAAATATCTCTAGTATTCTCCCTGCATGTGCCTGCAACTTGCCCTTACCAGCCCTGCACCGAGCACCGAGATATTTTTCCCCAGTACACCCACCAACATTTCCCCCTTTCTTTGACCTCTCCCCTAGACACTTATTTCTCTGCCAGCCATGCATGTGCTATCGTATGTATTCTATTACCACAAGCGCCTGCTGGCTTGGATCAAGTCACACTATAATAGCCATATCAGCCAACCACTCCCCTATTGTGTTTGACCACTATTTCTTTTATTAGTTCCCACCAATCAGCTGCCCCCATTTCTTTCTTCCTCCCTTGCCTTTTCTCTCCCCTGGGCACACAACAGCAGCAACCATGCATGCACTGCATGCCATTTTTATTTAGTACCAGCCGCACCATACCTCTTCCCCCTCTCTCCTTGCTTTCTTTCTTTCTCACATCAGCTCACAAGTCAACCACAGCAGCTCCTGCTCTCCTCACTCCTTCTATTTCTTGCATGCAACAACCAACCACCCCCCTTTACTACCTGAGCAGCCAGGCCACCCTTTTCCCTGCTATGCACGACATGCAGCTCCTCCTTTCTCCCCAACACGCCACCTCCCTCCCCTTGTGTCCTTGCCCCATTTTCTTTTTCCATTCCTGCAGCTCGCATGCACAGCAGCAACCATTCTCACCTCCCTCCTCACTGCCAAAGCCGCTCTGCTGCCTACTCTCTAGTCAACCAAGCCATCCCATCTCCCTCACCTTCTCTCTTTTTCTTTGTTTGTTCCAAGCAGCAGAACCACCAGCAGCAAACATGAGCTCCATTAGTGCCCAACCGAGCTGCCCCCTCTCTCTTACTCCTACTTCCTCTACACTCTACTGCAGTCCCAAGCAGCAGCAGAACTCCCCAAGCTCTTTTCTCCAAGGCCAGCCCGAGCTCCCCTAGCAGCTCTTTTCCCCACAGCAGCCGCACCAGCTCCCAGTCCTCCCCAAGCTCCAGCTGCCTTTTCTCCTCCCGAGCTACCTCCTCCTGCCATCTTCGAGCTGTCCTCCATGGCCTTCACCCCCCGAGCTGCCAAGCTCCTCCTTTCCTTAGCTTCATCCCCATTTTTCGGCCAAGACCAGAGGCCAAGCTCCTCATTCCTCCATCCCGAGCAACCCCAAGTCGAGCTGCATCATTGGTTCACGCCCGAGCTACTCGCTAAGCCCAGCTTCATCCCAAGCTACCCGAGCTTCTTTTCCTTGCTCCAGCCCGAGCTTCCAAGCTGCTGCCCAACCCGTTCCAAGCCAGCCCCCATGCTCTAACTCACTCAAATCCGAGCTGCACAAACCCCATGGTTCCCCAAGGCACTGCCGTGGCAAGCCTGCAGCTGCCATTTCCTTGCCACCGCAGCGCACGGCCATTGCCGTAGCCCGTTCTCTCGCCGCGACAGCCCGTGGCAACCTGCTGCACCAGCCTCCTCGCCGCGGCAATCAGATTCTCCTGCCGCGGCAGTCCCTTGCGCCTAAAACCTCTGCCGCGGCAGCCTAAGTCTCTGCCGCCGCTGCCCCATTCCTACCGCGGCAGCTCATTTTAGCTGTTTCCGCTGCCGCGTCCTGCCACAGCCTCAAGTCCCTTCCTCTCTGTTCTGGCCTGTACAGCCTCATCCAAGCCGATTCTCAGAAAATGTCCCAAACAAAAGTTGTTCAAAACTTTATTTCCCATCTTTTTCATATAGACCATTTTTCGAAAATCCCAATAATACCCTCTGTACAGCCCAGATCAGTACCCATCTCATTTTCAAGCTTGTGTTTAAATTCTGGTTTGAATATGTGATCAACTCTAGGGTTTCCCGCATGTAAACATGAATATTTTGGAACATTTAGCAAGTTATATTCATGCATTCATGTTGTTTAGTTCAAGGTTTAAGAAGAATAGATGATCCATGAAACCCTAAGTCAAGCTATCATGTGTACCCTTAAACCCTTTTCGATTTAAGTTTGATTAGGTGTCTCAACCCAAGTAGTCCAGTAGGTTAAATCCTAATCTCTTCATACATTCAGTGAGCTTTAGTTGTCCATTTGATGCATGAGTCCAAGAGCCAAAGAGAATGAGTGCTTACCAACAAAACCCTAGAAACCCTAGTGGTCATTCCATGCATGTATATAGGGACCCACTAGTGTTAGCTCCATCATATTATTTTGAAAACCCTAGCCACCCTCTAAGATCGAGGTATAGCTTAAATGTTGCTTGAGCATATTTTTGGATCTTAATTGGATCTTCCTCGCGCCGTTAGTGATTCGTTGTTTTTCACGACGTGTAGTTACGACGCGGCGATACCTCACGCGCAGGACTCCCGACGTCGACGTACCAAGGTCGCGACTGAAATTCGGCTGATAACGCCAGGCAAGCTCTCCGCCATTGATCATGTTGAATCCCAGTTTTATGAAATATTATTTTGTTTTCGAACCATGCATGCTATATTTTATCCCTGATATTTTATGTAGAGTAGATATCACCGATGTTAGGAAACCCTAATCCGACCCCGTAATCCTTGTCGCCTTAGGACTATTGTATCCCGAAAACTTATCGGAAACTTAGGATAGTGTATGTATATATATGTATATGCTTAGCCCTGCAGTAGTAAAGCTAGGTTTTTCTTAGATTAGGGATGAAATACCCAAGTATTTCCTGAGGGTGATTACCCCGTAACGGACCGTCGCGTCCGGATTGTAGAGGTGCATGGAAGGTAGGATATGCATGGGTTGGGATATTCTACCGTGAAAATGGTCCTGTGGAACCGAGCTAAAAAGGGAGAAGATTTTGATCCGGGTTGGTAATGAAGGGTGTTTGCAGGGAGTTGTTAAAGAGCGAGGTAAGGCCCGTCGTGGTTCTCGCTGCCCGTTATCGGGAGTGGTGTGGAGTCCTTCTCGGATCACCTAAGGACCTGTCTTAAGTGCCGTTTGGCCAAGTCTTACAGTACGACCACATGTCCTTTGTGGGAAGGACTTGATCTAGTAACCGTCCTGGACTAGCATGAACCCGTGGGCAGTTAGTAGAGTGCAGATGGGGTGGGTTTAACCCCTGTAGAGAATAAACCCGTGGTTTTAACGAGGTATTATTCGCCACAGAGTTGGAACACCAACCTCCTTGTAGCGATGATACTGACTCAAGCTAGGTGTGGGATATGTCCTTCTGACGGGTTCATGGCTGGGTTCACACCGGCGAAGAGTCTCGTTGTACTAGCCCTGGTAGTATGTGTGGCCACACGTACCCAGGGTGAACTACATCGTGTGGGTAAAGTCGTACCACCTCTGCAGAGGGTTAAAACTATTCGAATAGCCGTGTCCGCGGTCATGGACGAACTTGGTCGGGCCACACTAAAGTAGTTTTGGCTTTCTGAGCCCCAAAAAGGATTTCTGGGTTATGGGTTTAAGGACGCGAACCGTCGTGTTCGCAGGGCAGTTTGCCAAGTTCCCGTCGTATCGGGAGGTGTGAAGTCGGGTTTTCCCGTAGCTACGGGCAAACCTTAGAATCCCCGTAAGTACGAGGTGAGCGTCGTCTACCTGAGGAACCGGGCGATTGGGAACCCCGTAAGTACGAGGCGAGCTGCGTCTCCCTGTGGAACCGGGTAAGTACCGTGCTGTACCGTTGTAACGGTAAGCACAAAAGTGAACTCCCCATTGCAACGGGCGAGTGTTTTGAGCAATACCTTATCTCGCTGCGTCGAGATGTTTTTGATAAAATCGCTTTTACATCTATGTACCTATTTACAATGCAAACTTACTTTCTCGCACAACATGAAACTTAGGATAGAGCCATGTTATTGATAAATTCCAAGCGTGATCATATCCGTACTAAACTCCCCGGCGGAGCGCTTGCGAGTACATTCAATGTACTCACCTGGCTTGTTGATGTGGCCAGACCGAAGGATCGACCGTTCGAAAGCAACGAAGGTATCCGCGATAACTAGGGCGAACCCCCAGTCAGTTGCCTGTTGGGAATGGCATATTGATGGGCTCATCACCGCTCGATTTCCGCTGCAAGATTTCTAGCCGTGGGGCTAAAGGTATAGTTTTTTCGATCTTAAGGATCAGATTATGATTTATATTCTAATAAGTGCGTGTATGAATTTGATACACAGGTAAACTTGTGGGTATCGGCTACTGATCCAGGGACCGGTACCGTAAACACAAGGGCTTATCCGGCCTTAAAACCGGGTGCGCTACAACCTGTAAGTGACACATTAAGCAAAATAAGAACATACCTTAAAAGGTTTTAGTTATGACAAGTTGGCCTAGTGGCCAATTGACCAGGCATTCCTTGACCAGTCAAGGCTAATCGCAAGCTCCACATGTCAATCTCAGTGGATGGGCTAGTCTCTATATAAGAGCTAGTTCTCTGAATAAATTTGAAATTAAAATTAGGAAATTTTAGAGTTGCTTAAAAATGGTTGAAACTTCCAAAAATCATAGGAAATTCATACTAACTCCAAACGAGGTGTACTTTATATCAAAATTCATGGTTCATCTGTACTATCTCATGGCATAATTTGCATGCATGGTACTATTGCACAAAGAGGCTGATTGGTTCATTGCCAAATATTGGCAAGCCCCAAAATTGTCCTCTAATTGGTTTGCTACCAAAAGAGTGGCAACTTGCCAAATTTTGGCATTGCTACAATGTGTGTGTGGCAATTGGCATTAAACCAATCAACACTTTTTTACCAATATTTGGCAAATGTTGGCACTGCCAAAATGTGGGCATGCCAACATGTTGGCTTGCCAATTTTTGGCCATGAACTAATCAGCCTCAAATTTTGAAATAGTTACTATGTTAAGTAACCCTAAAAATGACATATATAACTAAAAAAATTCATAGCTTTTGATGTATGACTCCAATTGGGGTAATTCCAAATGCATTAGTCTTATAATTTAATTTTCTATGTTATAGGATGCATTTCATTCATCATAATGCATTTTGAATTACTATTATTGATTTATTGTCATTTTCTTCATTTTTGGCATTCGGGGTTTCTTTTCGGTAGAGCCCGGCAACGAGCCTTAGTACGAAGGTGTGAGAACCCTAATTTCTAGGTTAGAGCTAAGCGTCGTGAGATAGAAGTCAGGTCAACTCACGTTGCTGAGTTGACCCGAATCCACCGAGGAACGGCGAGAGTTACGTCGGGAGTTAGAGAAAGAGGGGAAGGAATTGGTTGTGCAATCATGGCATACATTTGATTCATAGCATATATCGTTACACTCATGTTCATGAAGTTGAAATTGAAATTTTATTTATTATTGAATATTACAGTGTCATAATACAACAACATGAGTACAAAGAATAAATAAAGAAGAAAAAAACTACATATTTCAATATTTCTACCTATACAAAGTCTACCCTAATTCTTGAATTTTCAAGTCTTCAAAGTCTTCAAGTCGAAGAAGAACACTGAGAGTCAGAGGGGGAAGATCTTCGAAAATGTTGGCGACATCCGAGATCGTCGAGTATAGAGACTCGAGACCGTTGGAATCGCGCCGTTGCTATAGGAGACAAGGGGTTTTCGAAAATGGTATTTTGAAATACGTGGTCTTATTGGCACAGTTCCGCCGACATCCGCGGGGTTAGCCGCGGGGGCAAAAGAGTGCCGATGACCTAAATAATTTTCTAATTTCAAAAATAGTTTCCAAAAACATTTTGTTTTCAAAAATGCCCGAGGGCCACGTGGCTAAGACCCTCATCGGACAATTCAATCTAATATACTATATATGGAGAAAAGAGGTGAGGATATTAAAATATATTTTATTTTTCTTACAACTAAATTGCCTCCATGAGTCTTTATTTTTGAAAAAAGAAATGGTTTTAAAAACCAATCAAAGAGACAAGGCAGCCACTCAATATCTTTTAGCCCACATGTTTTTGACCAGCAATTTCCATCGAAATGGTCATCCAGCAGCCATAGATATTTACCAAATAAATATCTAGACTAGATAGGCATCAATCCAACCAAATAGCTTATCCAGTAGCAAAATATTGGCCAAGGAAAAAGGACTGAGCTCAGATTTCTTACCGAATAAGGCAACTGAATATCAGAGTGAAGCAGTCCACGTAACCAAGAGGAGCAAGCGTGAGGTGGCCGGGTGTAATCATCACAGAGAGTTCAGGAGCTCAGTAGAATAACATAAGGCAGCAAGATAGAATGAACCATCACCTCTAAACCGTACACAATAGAGCAATACCACCATAGCAGCACCCATTCATACCACCGATCATCAATAGAAGACAGCCATTAGAGCAACCGAAAGCCAAGCTCAAGAAGGCCATCCAGCCGTGAAGAGCAACAAGGTGAAGAGGGACCAAACTCCAGGAGACCAAGGCCACCAAGAAGAGGAGCAAGCCACCAGCAGGCCGGGGAGCAAAACCATCACCAAATCCAGCCAGCCACCCACAAGGAGGAAAGCAAGATCACCAGGACGTAAGGAGGAACAAGTAGGGAAAAGGGATCGACCGAGAAGAGGAGTAAAACCACCAGCAAGCCAAAGAAGCCAAACACTTACCATCCAAACTTGAAATTAGGTATATTCTCATACCCAAAATCATCATGGCTGCATGCATACCTGAATAACAGCTAGATGAAGTAGATAAAGGGACCCTCAGAATCCTTTTCTCATCATAGGAATTTTGTTGGAGACTTGATAGTACCTGTTCTTACCATTAGCACCATAGTGTCCCAAGCAAAATCCTCAGTTTTGTTTAGATCCATCATAGGGTTTTAAACGGCAACTGTTTAGGCAGCTGTGTAGTATTCTGTTCTTACCAGAATTTAAATTGCTTCAGATGTTAAACATCTTCATTAGCTAAGCTAAGAATCAAGCATTATATATGTTCTTTCAGTTCTTTAAACTGATATGGATATAGGTATATGTGTAGAAAACAAAAATATGCTAAGTCAAGAATAGCATCTGTTCACATCAGTTTCTAACAAAAGACACCATGACCAACTTTACACCTTAACAAATTGGAGTAACCAATACATAGGGCAGTCCAGCGCTTGAACTATAATAAGACATTCAATAAAGAAATTCAAACTACACCAAGGCATAGCGCACTATTGCTTAGCTAATAGGTATAGCATTTAATTGTCATGGGAATGGAGAAATAAACCAGGTATTAGCATCTGCTCCTCAATCCAACAAACAGGCATATGTAGATATATGTATATAGGTAACAGAAAGAGATTAAGACCAAAGATAATACCCATTCATGCCAAGTTTATATACTAAGACAATAGATTTAAAGCTTCAAATGAAGTTTCAATGTTGGGTAAGCAAAATCAGGGTGTATATGTCATCACCAAAAGAAAAGCATTCAGCTCTTAATAAAAGTGGTGCAAAAATAGGCTATAGATTAAACGAAGTTTCTGTTCTTATCAATTCTGCAGACTAATACTCAAATGCTAAACATCAGTATAAACTAGCCAAAGAAATGAGGAACAGTAACTGCTCTTCCGTTAATAAACTGATTGAATATGTTTTATGGAGAAAACAGAGTATCAATAAGACCAAAATAGTATCTGTCCTTTTCAGTTCAGTAAACAGCTATAGGCGTACTTTAGTTGAGAGAAAGCAAAAGGGGGTAATAAGAGAGGAGCAAGTTAGTATCTATTCTTATTAGATTTTAAGCTATAACTCCAATAAATAATTGTCCTGTAGTTTAACAAACTAATTTGAAGATGAAGAAATAACTTAATGACCCTCATATCATTAGCATCAGAAAAGGAATCAAGAATCATATACTTAGTGGCTTAACAAAAATTAAGTGCAGTAGGAGATTCTTTAGTTGCCTATAAGTATGCAAGAAATAGGGAGAGATTATAGGCTAAATAGTATCTGCCCAGTTTTAGTAATGCATAACCATGGTAGATGTTGAATCACACCAACTCGAGTAAGCAAAAGACCTTAGGCCTCTTAACCATGAAAAATTAGTAGTAACAGTTTAATATTCAGATACATATCATTTTTAAAGTAGTCTTTCTAAATAGATGCAAAAAGCTCACTGTTATCTTTAGTGTTAACAAAAGAATTCAAGTTTTAGTTTTCTGAGCAGACTTATATACCATAACTAGAGTTCAGAACCGAGCCAATCCATACGTGCACACTATTAAGCGTAATTTCTGTGCTTCAGCCCAATAAACTGGTACTGATGTGTGCATTTAGGTTAACGCAGAGAATAGCAAGAATTAAACGTATCTGTTCTTGTCAATCAAGAAGGCCTCAAACATACACGCATACATTTCAGTAGCAGTAGGCAAAGCCAAGTGTAGGTCTGTTCTTAGTAGTCTAATTAGCAAACGGTATTGGAAGTCTGTAGATCAAGCATAGCATCTGTTTTATCAGTTCAATAAGCAATGCATATGTGAACAAGAGGCATGATAAACTAGGATCAAAGTAACAGTCTATTCCAATGACAAATTAAGCATAGCGTCCAGACCCTAAACAAATTTATCAAAATCCCCAAATCAACCGGATCAATTTTAGAAGAACCCTAGAAATTGGGGGAAGTTGGCAGGTAGAAATGAAGTGGAAGGAGGGGACTTACCTGGAGTCGCCGCGTCACCACGGTTGCGGTGCGGTGAACCCACCGCCATCCAGCGGCGACGGCCGTGAGCGAAGACGAGGCGGATGGGCCGAGGCGACGGCAGTGCCCAAGGCCATGGGAGGCGGCGGCGGGGCAACAAGCAGGCGGCGGCCGATGATAGAAGGGGAGGCCGCGAAAGGGGAAGGCGCGACAGAGGAGACCGGAGGCCGGCGAGTCTTGAGGAGGCAGCGGCGCACCCAGGAGGAAGGAGACAGTGGGGAATTGTTTCCCTATGCACTGGAGAGAGAGAGAGTTGAGAGAGTTAGGGATTAGGGATTTTAGATGAGGAGAAGAAATAAGGGCCGGGTATGTGTGTGACCGAGAAAAAGAAAAAAATATGTATATATATAAAGTAAATAAGAGGATTTTCACTACCTTCTTTAAAACAGAATGAAAAGGAAAGATACATAGGTATGTAATGATAGACATATATGAGTAGGTTAGTAAGTAAATTGAAAGTTAGAGCAAATTGATCAACTTTAAATAATTTCTTTTCTTAGAAAAGAATTTCAGATTGACTGAAACTATAAATTGTTAAGAATTAAGTTATATGTATTACTCTCTAAAGAAGTTAAATCCTAAGTTAATCGTCTTGAAGGCCTTAACAAATTTCTTAAATTAATACCAACAGATTAAATGGAAATGTCAAAGCAAAATAACTTGAGATTAAAAGGATCAACATTATCATTAACCTAAGATTTAAATTATCTTAAAAAAATTGTGTTATTCTCTAGAAGAGATTAAGGCCTGGGTTAAATTTTCTTAAGATCTCAGCTAATTCCTTAAATTAAGATCAATAGATCAAAAGGAAACACTAAAGCTCGAATAAAACAAATCGAAAGTTAAGCTGACCTAAGTGTAATATGAGAAACTAATACAAAGAGAAAATAATAATAATAACTAAGACTTGATTACTCATTTAGTTGATTCTAAATCTTTTATAGAATTTTTAAGTGAATTATGTCTGAATTTCATTAGGAAAATTGATAGACATATCATCCCATGCATAACGCCATGTCATTTGCATTCATATTTGGAATTCTTTTGGATTAGTTCTTATCGGACTATATTGCTTTTCTTCAGAAGCCGGAGTTCAACCAATCAACCCGTCGAACTCCATCTGATACCAGGCAAGTCCAGTTTCTTGTTCATGTCCGTTGAGAATGATTTCCAAAATTTCCCTCTTGTCTACAACATGCACAAAATCTATTTTCTAAAAGATGAATCAATGGCTATTTTGTTTTGATCGCCGGTTTTTGGGCGTGATCATGGTGGGTGATGAAATCCTGAAAAGGGTGCGGGTAGCACATTGGAAGGTGGATTTCATCACACGGGAATATCTCATATAAGGTTAATGCAACCAATGATCGAATATGCTTAAGGGCTGTAGCGAACGCGCGTACCACATACCCTGTATGGGCGGGGCTGAGCCAAAGCACCTTTGCTCTAGGTTCATACTCCCCTGGGAACGCAAGACCTCGGTAGTGGGATCGGCTACCGGGGAGGTGGTTTGGCCATAGGGCTACCCACAGTTGTTGATGTGGTTTGGCCATAGGGCTGCCCACATTTTATTCAAGTGGTGTTAGTCGCCGGGCTAGCCACATCTTATTTGAGAATGTGGTATTAACCATAGGGTTAGCCACAAATAGATTTTGGACCGGTAGTCCTATATGGACTGCGACGCGGAGTATGACCGAGCGGGCGGCGAAACGGCTCTGTGATCATGGGTACGTGATCTGAGATTAGCTACCTCGGGTACATATTTATGATCGTTTGTGGGTACCGTTGCGCACCTCTGCAGAGTGTATAGAATTGTGGCATTGTCATCCGTGTTCCCGGTTGGAACTGCGAACCCGGCAAGAAAGGGATTCATCGGGAATCCTAGCAGCTTGTGAGATAGGAGATCATTAGTCTCTTTAAATTAAAACTTGACTCTCTTACCTCTTTAAAACTGCATTGCTTTTGGAGAACGTTGCCGTTCTCAGTAGATAGTGCATCAAACACCTTTTTGCTATTCCTGGACTTGTTGAGTACCTTCTGTACTCATCCCTCTATTCTAATTCCTTTGATTAGGAGGAGAGCCGATAATAGATCAAAATGTAGTCGACATTGGCGTTGAAGATGAAGTCCTCAAGGGGTCGACAGCGACGAAGGAGGATGAAGACGACGACCACTACATCGACCATCGGGGTGAAGATCCCGAAGCGTAGAGTACAAGTCTAGTATATGGAAGACGAGAGTGTAGATATGTCTTTTGCTGTAACCAACTGGCACAGTTTTAAATTCCCCGTACTTTTGGGAATATATTTGTATCTTGTTCTCTGAGTTTGTAAATTAAGTTTGTAATAAATGGACCACTGCAATGCTTCTGTCATGCTACTCTGTGAGATATGTACAGTCAAGAAGTCACTTCGTCTGTGCGTATCGCCGCAGAAGGTGACCCTCCTCTGTTCTAGGAAGTTGAACAGCAGTGCAAGCATGAGCTCGCTAAGATTCTTGATTAATTTATGCTATGCTTCTGTTGATGTGGAGATTATGCAAATGGCAGACTTTAGGTTAACTATGGTGATTTATGTTCATGCATGAGTTTTCCTGGCATGATTATGAGTTGAGTGCTGATAATGACCAGCAAGGTTATGATATTAATTTTGACTAATAAATATGGAACCTAATAAGTGAAATTTGAGAGTCGAGAATTGATACCCATGGAGGGACTAGGTAGATGGATTTAACCTAGCCGATACCAGATTTGGGGTCTTTTCCTTTACCTATGGGTCTAGTGGTAGTCACATTTGGCTAGATGTGACTAACATCTCGTCGGAACACTTACTGCTTGGGATACAGGTGGTTACCTGATTTCAATCCACATTACAAAGTTAGGAAGGACTTTGATGAATAAATTGATGAGATGGCGATGGTTTATATTTGTGATTAGGATATGAGAACGGATGTTTATTGAAAATTGATGCTTAAATTGAGTACATGTTGGAATGTGTACTCCTATCATGCTCATGTCGTGCCATGCTACTTTGGAAATAAATTAATTGGTGAATTAGTTTAGTTTGCCTTATGCCATGCTTATGTTAATTGGGATAAGCTTAAAAGCATCTTGCGAATACGAAAGTACTTATTGGAATTCCATTCATAAAATGTTACAGGTGATCCTAGTGTAGGTGAATACTAAGACACTGAAAACATTGAAAGTGACGTCTAGTTGCATAGTTTGCTTTATCTGTTGAATGTGGATTGTTTTGTGACTTTTGTGAGATGGTTGTGGCTAACATCTCGGGTACTTTCAGTATCTTTCCGCTTCTGAACTTATGTTTGGATCTGTATCGACATTTGAGTCGAGTTGTTTGTAAACTAATTACCTACTCTAATGTATGGGATGTGAACTATGATCATCCAAATTGAGTAACCCACTAGCTGTGATGCTTTGGTTAGCTAGCTTAGGGTGCGGGGACTTGTTTTGCTGTTTGGAACATGTCTCGGGCTCCTCTTGGTTGATCTTACTTGGTGGCACATGAGATGAATATTAAGTATTTATACGGTTTCAGAATTTATTTCCGTTCTTTGAGATGCAAATTATTGTTTGACCTTACACTAGTTGTGAGTCGTATGACGGGTTTGTATGTTGAGCTAGGTGAGTGAGAGCCATGGACCACTGTGAGTCATACGACATGTGTAGTATGTAGAGCGGGTTCGATTTGGACCCTAGGCCATTGTGAGCGACGTCTCGTATGGTTAATGGCTCAGGTCACTAATTGCAATATGTTAATATCTAATTTGATCGATTTAAATCTCAGGCCCTAACAGAAGGATACTTACCTTGTAATTTCTATAAAAGAACTAATATTTTGTAGAAAAAATTGTTGAGAGGGAAAAAAGGCAATCAATTATTTAATCTTCGCCAAGAAAAGTCAAAAGAGCAGCAGAAGCTTAAACTTGGGGGAGATCCCTTCCTCCCTCCCTCCCCCACCCCCCGCCAAAATTGGCTAAGTTTCTTTGCTTCTTTCTATTATTCATGGTTGACTAATAATTGCTATATGCATTGCTTTATTCTAGAATTTGATATTCTAGTTGTAAGTTGACTTAACCGACACCATTAGTTTATTTTTATTCCTGAATAAAATGAGTAGATGGAGTTGTTGAGGTTATATGGGTGATTTGCTATGCTTATCTTAATTAATGGATGGTGTGATCATTATATTAATGAGATTGTTGTCGTTGCTTATTGTCTTGAATTATGATTTCAATTATAATGAAAGTATGAATTGTGCTCTTGAGGTTCCTTGATGAGTTAAATTAAAAGAGACATGACGGTTAAGGTATGATGCTTCTTCTTTACTGAAATAACTAAAGTAACTTATGCAAGAATTTATGGAAACCATAGTGCATCTTGTCCATCAATTATTGTTAACCACTGGGACTGTTGTTGATATTGTTGATCATTTATTAAGACTATGACTTTGGATGGTTTATTTATTCTTATGATGTTTACCCGTTGCCTTCTCATGTTCATTAAATTTTAACTAAAAGCATAGATGTCACTTTGTAATGAATAGGGGTCATATGTATGTGGAACAGAGTTTTAGCCAAAGGAGAAATTATTAGGTATAATATAAATTGGTTTAAAGATACTTGCTTTTTTTTATATGATTCCACTTAAGTTGAGTATGTTCTCTAATCCTGTCATTCCTCTCCATCTTAATTGTTAGCCTCCACGGTACTCGGTCTTGCATTCATCACCTTGATATGTTACATACTTTGCTGATACGTCCAAACCCTTGGTGCCTGTCTCCTAAGAAATAAATAAAGATGACACCGGGGTGGCAAATAGAAACAAAAAAAGATATCCCAAAAGCACTTTAGTTTTGCCATTTCTGTCCACCATACTTACCTTTCATGGCTTCACATCCTTAATCATTCGAGTATCTTGCCATTGCACTTATTATTTATTTACCACATATTAGAGTTTATTTTTGAATGCACACATATAGCCTTGGTTTTGTTCTCCATACTTCACTTGTTATGTCATGCAAAGAGCTTGTTCTTGTAAGGTACCACCGAGGAAAAGAAAGGGAAAAAGGAAAAAGGAAAAATAAAAAGAGAGGGTACCATCCTTTAAAGACCTATATTTGTTCTTTTTATGCAAGATGGTCATTCAGTAGAACAACATTCTCAGCATTCACTTTTGCTCATGATCTTCACTTATATCATTAAGAGCTGTACTTTCCTCATGGTCTTCACTTTTATTCATTGGAGTTTTCATTTTTCTCATGCACATCACTTATATCATTTGAGAGCACTCACCTTGCTTATGTTATTCACTTATATTATTACATAGCTGATGCGGGCATCACCATGGACAACACCACTTCACGTTCAAGCCCACCTCCACTTGTTAGGCCAATGACACGAGCTCGAGCCAAAGCCCAACATGAGGTGAATCTTCTCCTGGTACTTTTCCATTTGGCATAAACATGAATGGTATGCTACCTAATGCGCTGACCTTTTGCTTGCTTAGGTACGAAGGATTGTCCAAGGTAGAGGACAGCGGGACCGAGGGAGAGACTCCAAGCTTCAAGCTCAATCACGCCCGAACTACTGCCTCAGACCCTCCGGACGTTCACTAAGAAGGAAGGCCCGGACTGTCCGGCTGAGGCCCGGACCCTCCGGATGTGGCCGGACCTTCCACCCGGACCCTCCGGATGAAGGTCCAGATCTTCTCTGGAAAGCCGGGACCTCCCACCCCGATAGTCCGGATGAGGGTCCGGATCTTCTCTGGAAGACCCGGACTGCAGCCCAGACCCTCCGGACGCCCGGACTGTCCGGCCCCAATCCGGACAGTCCGAATCTGCCTGCGTACAGAAAAACGGGCCACGGCCCATGTATCTCTTAAGTGGAGGGTTAACCTATAAATACCGTACCCCCACTAATTAGGGTTTTTAGACTTGTTGTTTAGAACATAGTTGAGCTTTGCTCCTAATCTAGGGTTTCATCCCTCTAGATTTGGAGTTCCACCATAGGCCTTGCTTTCTCTTGTGGATTGTACGGATCGGTGCGTGCCTCCGAGTAGTAAACGCGGCATTCATCAAGAGGAATTGTTGATTTGGTTCCTAGTTCCCAAAGGCTTTCCCATTGGGGTTTGTTGTTGGGGTAGGATTCCATTTAGGCTTTCCTAGTTATCCAATCCAATTCGTGAAGATCGGGAGCCACCGTATCAACTTGGTATCAGAGCTCTAGGTTGCCACGGTTTGGATTTGTATCCTCTCTTTTCCCTACCCCCAATTGCTAGTTTTATTTTAGTTTTTCTTACCTATTTCGAAAACCCCACAAAAAGAACCCGATTTGAAATCTAGATGCAATTTAGAGTTTTGAGTGAGCTTTGGTTGGTTTTGATCCATTAGATCTTTGCTTTACTTGTTGATCTAACCTTTCTTTGCGTTGCTTTGGCCAATTTCATCGTTTGCCCCTCTGATTTGGTGGATTTTGGTCCGCCCGCGTCGCAGATCTGCTCCTCTATTCACCTATCAGACAGTCCGGATTTCACCCGGACAGTCCGGGTGGCTGGACCCTCCGGATTCAACCCGGATAGTTCGGATTTACCAAAACTGGATGCAGCAGCTTTATCATTTGGGGCATAACTTCCACATTCAGTGTCCGTTTTCAGTGACCATGGACTCGTTTTGAAGCTAACAACGAGCTCTAGGCCATCATCTTTGGCACCAACCTCTACAAGCAAGGTAAAATCTCCGAAAAAGGCCTTTCTTCCTTGCAACTTCTTTGTGAGCCAATCTTACCTGTTGCAAAAACTTTGTTCCTATTAAGACTAATTCATTGATGATTGCTAGGGTCTTGTACAGTTGTACTACTTAGAACATCTTTCCCAAGCAATCAACAAATGTTAGTCTCATAAGATCTTGGCATAAAGAAAAAAAGAGGAAGAAGAATCAAAAGAATCAAAAAAAAGAAAGAATAGAGAGAAAGAAACATGCAAATGCCATTGGTCCTTTTGTAGGGAAAACGCAAACTTTAAAGGAAATCCAAATAGGGAGAGTAGTCAAGTGTACAAATCCTTTGCCCTACAAATTTGCAATCGAGCTAGCGTCTTTCCTAGTATTTGTGCAACAAGAGCTTCTAGTCTTTGCTAGGAACATTCTTGTATTAGCTCATTTCTTGGTTGCACAAATCCCACTTTGTGCATGAGTTGTCTTGTGCTTTGCTTATATCCTTTGAGATCAACTCTTATTGCATTGTTTCTATTGTAGATTATTACTAATTTTTACAATATCTCATTATCCAACTGCTTAGTGTGTGTGTTGTGCTAATCCTTTCTGAGATCTACTAAAAGCTTTGTTTGAGATAGTGCTTTGGGACTTGGAACTTCTTCAACCTACTCTTGAGGGTCACCTTTACCCTCCACGGCCCTTCGATCCTTCAATCCAAGGAGGCAAGGACTTTTGTAGTGAGTAAGGTGAGAGAGTTCTAGTTTCCGCATATTCCACATATATTTGTGTTTTGCTAACCATGTCTAGGGAAGTATCACACGAAGGCAATAGGAATGACAAGTACGTAACAAGAGGGCAACACATGGTCCTTCAACGGAGTCTTCGCGACATCGTGGCGAACTTGAGGAATAACATGACCCAAAAGTTGGGGGTCATGAGGACGAGCATTGTGCGAGAGGTTGTCCAAGCTCTTCGAGGCCAACTTTCAGAAGCGGAGATTGATGAAGAAGAACCCCTCGATGAGACCGACGCCGAGATGGCGGCTCGGCGAGCTCAAGCACGAGAAGTTTCAAGGCATCGAGCGCCCAACTTGTCAAAAAGAACCCGAACCCGAGTCCTCACCGATGGGTCACGGGGCCACGGGAGGTCAAGGAGCCATCAAAGGCAAAGTGAAGACCAAGAAGAGACCTCGGAAGGAGAGTCGAGCTTTTGTCCCCAAGCTGAACCGCGACATCGACGACATCAAAGAGGTGAAGTCAACGGGCGACGTGGTCACCATGAAGATGGTGGTGAGAAGTTCGGCAAGCTCAAATTCACCATGCCCAAGTTCTCCGGCGTGGTCATCGACCCGGAGGAGTACCTCACTTGGGAGCTCAAGGTGGACAAGGTCTTCAGGCTGCATAACTACTCCGAAGATAAGAAGGTCATCATGGCCTCACTTGAGTTTAATGGGTATGCACTCATTTGGTGGGAACAAGTCCAGAACCAGCGTGAAAAACATGGGGAGCAACCCGTCATGACTTGGAGAGAGATGAAAAAGGAGATGCGAGCCCGCTTTGTGCCCAAGTACTACAAGCGAGACCTTTTTAAGAAGCTTCAAGATCTCAAGCAAGGAAGCCGAACTGTTGAAGAGTACTTCAAAGAGATGGAGACCGCCATGATTCGAGCCAACATCCAAGAAACAGAAGAGCAAACCATGGCATGTTTCTTGGCTGGGTTGAACCATCCCATCAAGCGCATCACCGACTATCAACCCTACAACACTGTGGTGGAGTTAGTGCACCAAGCCATCAAAACGGAACGCCAAGTGCAAGAAGATGCTCGATACTCCAAGACTTCAACATACGCTCCAAGAGCTACTTCATACACTCCACACACCACACTATATGCTCCACGTCCAACTCCAAGCACAAGAAGTATTTCTCGAGCTACAACAACCAAGATAGAGAGCTATGTTGGTGATGGGGATGCAAGTGTTCGCCCCTCAACAAACACAAGCCGACCTTCAACCTTCGCCCCTCAACAAACACAAGCCGACCTTCAACCTCCTACTCCAAAGTGGTACCGACTCCAAGCATGGCTTCATCAATGGCCTCTACGGGTAAATCTCGAGACATCGTATGCTTCAAGTGCTAAGGTCGAGGTCATATGCAAAAGGAGTGTCCCAATGCTCGTGTTATATTGATCACCGAAGAGGGAGCATATGAATTGGCAAGTGAAGGAGAAATTGATGCCATTCATGAGGTGACAAGATTTGAGCAAGAAGGAGAAGATGAAGAAGAACAAGAGCGGGTCTATTGTGAGACCGAGGCAGGTCCATCCCTTGTCATCACCAAGAAGATCCTCACTGTCTAACTTCAAGATGAGCCTGAACAACGATGCAACTTCTTCCAAACCAAGGCCACAATCGACAGCAAAACCATCAAGGTCATAATCGATGGAGAAAGTTGTCACAACTTGGCAAGTCAAGAGCTATGTTCTAAGCTAAACTTGAAGTATAAGAAGCACCCACATCCCTACCATGTGCCATGGTTGAGTGATAGTGGCACCGTCAAGATCCAACACATGGTGCAAGTCTCCTTCAAGATTGGAGCCTACCAAGACACAGTGGAGTGTGACGTGGTACCGATGACGGTGTGTGTGGCGCCCCCGGTTTTAAGACCGGGAACTCCCTCGTGATTACTGTACCAGTCCCTGGATCAGTAGCCGATACACACGAGTTAGCCTGTATATCATTGTCATACATGCGGAACAATTAAATAGACCGATAAGGTCGGTAATCTGATACCTTAAGCCCAACGGCTATAAACTTGCAGCGGAAATCCAGCGGAGTTGCGACCCATCAGAATGCCATACCCGACAGGCAACTGACTGGGGTTACGCCCTAGCGTTCACGATCGTGATTTCTTCTTCGGATCTGATGTCTTCTTCGTCTGGCCAAATCAACAAGCCAGGTGAGTACATTGAATGTACTCGCAAGCTATTCCCACAGGAGAGATAATACGACACTATTTCATGCAGGGGCTGAATCAAGGAATAGCTCTAACCTAAGTTGCTGATTGTGCGGAAATGTAAGTTCTCAGTTTAAATACAAGAATAGTAGATTCCAAAGCAGTTTGTAAATTCTGGTAAATTAGAACTACAACAACAAAAGCTTCTCCCGAGGTAGACCCAGCTACCTCATCATCTCAGCCACTGAGACAGCTCAGTCCCTACTACCCCGGGCAGTAGGACTAGCTTCTCGACTTAACGCTCAACTGACACTATCCCGGATAGTTCAGCGAGAGCCCCTGGCTCAGCCCGTGGTATCCCGGATAGCACGGCTAGCCTTCTTCTCCGGCAATTCCTTGCTACCAACCGCGTAGTGTAAATTGCCCTCTGTGGACACATCATGCCCACGTCCTTAATCCCTTTCCCGGCTTTCGCAACCAAAACTTAGTCTAACCAGTGTGTGGCCTTGCCAGTTCATGTCCATGACCGAGGACGCGGCTATTCGAATAGTTTTTAACACTCTGCAGAGGTTGTACGGCTTTACCCACAAGATGTAAGTCACCCTACGAATACTTCGCGACGTATATTGACAGGGTTGTTACAACGAGACCTTCGCCCGCTTCCATACCAGAGTTGGACCCGCTAGGTGGTTGACCCACTTTTGCGTCCCGGACCAAAAATGGGACTCCCCACCTTTGTGACGCATCAACACCTCCCGCCCGGCGTAGGTGGATCTCTAGGACTTTAAACACCTAGCACTAACTCCTAACTTCCCACGGGTCTAAACCCTAATACTTGCCGGGGTACTAAGCCAAGTCCTTCCCATAAAGGACATGTGGACGTACGGTGAGGAACCGGTTTAGCGACACTTAGGCTCGGTCCTTAACTGATTCGAGCGAGACTCCATTCCTCAACCCACGATCGTCCCGGATGATCGTGCCATCATCATTTCCTCTACAGCCCCAGGCTGCCCTTAGCATTCTCGCCCGAATCCAAATCATCTCCAATTTTCATTCAAGGTTTTGACAAACATTCTTTTAAACACCACCCCGAATAACACACGTTATCCGAGGGTTTTATTCCTATATCCCGAATGGGGTTTTATAAGTATCAGAAAACTTATTTTTAACTACAGCAGGTCTAAGCGCGGCTAAGGCCTATAACCTTAATACTTTTATCGGTCGCGGGACGACCGACTATTATACCTAGGTTTACAAGGATCGGATACTCAGACCTATTTATCGTGCAACTAATGGGGATAACTACTTCTACATAAAATATCGTTTATAACCACATAGCATGCAGAGTTCGCAAACAATATAATTATGATTTCACACATATGGGATTCAACATGATCAAAGTGGGAATGCTTGCCTGACAGGTTGGCTGAATCTCGACCTCGAACTCGATTCGGCAGCTCTCCAGATTCCTTCGCACGGTTCGTCGTATCGTCAAACTACACGTCGGAAAAGTAGCGAATAAACAATGGTGCGAGCAAAGATTCCAATAACATCAAATGGAGAACCAGCAGAACACTATAGTTAGGGTTTTTGGTAAGCATGCGTTTACATTAGATCTTAGGGCTTTTGGATGTCTCTGCCGGGGCTTGGATGTTTATAGGAACTTATAGGTGTATTAGGCGGATTAATTTAGGCTTTAGGGTTTCAATCCTAAAAAGGTGGGTCACATAAAATAATGGTTTGAGCAATAAGGTTTTAAGTTCGTCCAGAGAATGAATTGAGTCACTTCGGATGAATGGGGGGCTCTGGAATTAGAATATGCATGTACGCATGTGCTAGGTTAAAGGAATGGCCCCGCTACATTTTTGAACTGATTCATCTTGGTTGGCCTCGGATCTTGGAAAAATGTTTGAAACAATACTGGTATTCTTCTTTGGTTTACCCTGGAAATGTACATGCATGTGGAGGTATTTATGTATATATATAGGGTTCATGTTAATTTAAGAAAGTGCAAGAACCCTAAGAGAAGGAAAAGATAATTCTATTTTAACTTGTACTGTTTCGATGCTAAAGATTTTTAAACTTGAAATTTGCATTTGAGTTAAAAACTAGCATTTACTTTAGCTTCTCACAACCGAGCTCTATCTACAGAAATCAACTAGGTGAAATTCAAACTAGCCGAACCGGTAAAACTAACTCTGAAATAAATGGGCTAGCATTAGAGAGCTTCCGACAGCCAAAATACGTTTTTAACAGCTAAAGGCGGCGAGCGGTTGCATGTGCCTTTAATTAATCGGGTGCGGGGTTCCGGCCGGCAAAATTAAATGCGCTTTTATCAGGGGAGAACAGCAGCTCGGCAATAGCACTTCAGAAGCTCACTTGCTCGGTTTGTTTGAGTCCAAAACAGAGGAGCTCAGGGAAAATTGGTGAGGACAGCGAGGAGGGAAGAGGTCCTGCGGCGGCCGACGGGGAAGGGATTTGAGCGGCGGCAAGAGCGGCGCGGCTCCAGATCTGCAGTGGAGCTCGCCGGTGCTAGCGCATCACCTGAGGTGGCGCTAAGGGAGAGCAGCGGCGGCGCGCTCGGTACGGGGGGCGGATGGGTCGGCGGCGAGCTGTTGGAGAGGCTCACGGCGAGCGGGGGTTTGGGGGCGGTCGGCGACTGGCAGTTGAGGTGGACTGAGGCTTGGCGTGGCTACAGGAGTGGCGGCGGCTAAGGAGGAGCTCGCCGGCGGTGGTTGCTGGAGAGGAGTGGATCTGCGGCGGCGCAGCTACGGGCGGCGGCGGCGGCTCAGCGTCACGAGCGGGAGGTCTAGGCGAGGTAGACCAGACCAGGCGGTGGCTTAGTGGCTTAGAACCAGCCGGCGGCAAGATGGAGCGGAGGTGGCGCCGGCGTGGTGGTTTAGACCCAGCTGGAAGGAGAGAGGCTCGAGTAGGGAACGGGGCTTGGCGTGCCTTAAATAGCCCGGCGGCGGGCAAGCTGGCCACAACCATTGCTGGGGTAGCTTGACTCCGGGATGGGACGTCGCCGGCGCGTCGAGTCACGGCCACAGTCCGAAGTCGTCGGGAGCAGGGGTGTCGATGGGAGGTAGGAGAAGACTGGCGCTGTGCTAACCGACAGCTGGCACGGCGTGCTTCGTCGGCCAGCGTGGCCTGAGCGGCGGATGCTCTCCTTGGCCTGGCCATGAGCAGCCAGAGTGCGAGCCCAATGGCATGACATGCCATTGCGTGGACTGAAGTGTGGCTGCTGTCAATCCTTGTCCCAGGTGCTGGAGAAGACATGTCCTCGCGAATAGGAGAGTTTGGCACCTATCTGTACTCCGAGCACTAAGATTTTTGTGCATGTCAGCGCATGGCATGCTATGGAATCCACGTGTGGACGATGGGAGGTGGCAGCCGGAGGAAATGTGTGGCTTTAAACTTGTAGTACTGCTGTGGAGAATCTCCACCAGGCTGGAGTAGATATGAGGACGGTGAATTTCTTCACCAGGCTTCTAGACAGCGATCGGTTAGGAATTATTCAAGATTTCATGCGCCGCGGGAATTTTAACGAAAGCGTTCGATAATGGTTAAACCAGATTTCTAAACTATGCATGCCCATATTTTTATATATTTGAATTCTAGGGAAAGAAAGGATCGTCGTGGTAATTTTATCGGGAATTTTGGAAACTCAAATTAATGGGTTGCAGCTAAAAGCTAATTTTAATCTTAGGGTTTATTTACTTTGTATATAAATATTTTCGAATTGGATCCCATTATTTTATGCTATAATTGAGTCAGGTCTGCTGTTAAGCGGCTCCACGATTTATTTCAGAATTTTCCGAGAGACCGAGGGGTGATATATTTCCCGATTAGGGTTTCTAAAGAATTTGGTTTAGAGGGGACGGAAACTCGAGGGCTAGAATTAGGGTTCCGGGGGTGCGGCAAGGGGTGGAGAGTATACAGAACTCTCGGCAGGTCATCCGTCTCGGCTTAGGGTTGCTTGGTGGTGGGGTACCGCAGGTGCCCCGATGAATACGGTGCGTGTCGTCTTATGGTATTCAACGAATTAGGGTTTTATCTGGTTGGAGTGCGTGTGTACACATACACTTGGATTTTTAGCACATATAGGGTTGCGACGGTAGATAGATTAGACGCATGAGGTCGTGGTGGGTTAGGGTTTGAGGAAAAACACTGATATGCTAATGCATATGTGTAAAGGTGCGGCAGAGAAATGTTGCCGCGGTGTTGCCGCGGTAGGAGTCGGCTGACGCGGCAGGAAATATCAATGGCGAGGCACTGCCGCGGTAGGGAAGGGGTTGCCGTGGTAAGGGCATGGCAGCGTCGGTAGGTGCTGAGAGATGCCGTGGCGGGGAATCGGTGTCGCGGCAGGAGCGGCTTGCTACGACAGGAAAGGGTAGCATCGGCGGTAGCGGAGGTCTTGCCGCGGCAGAGGAAACGGGCAGAAACGGCTGTCGGGGCAAGAGCGTGGCAGCGGCATCGGCTGCCGTGGCTGACGCGACAGGGCAAATTGGCTGCTTCAGGCTGTCGTGGCGGGGATGCGGGGGCGAATGGTTTCGACTTGATTAACTCCAGGGTTAGAACAACTTGACATTAATTTTTATTTCGATGCACGTCGGTTAGCGTTATTTAACCAAAAAGTTTTTGAAAGCCCTAATTTTCGGGTTTTGGGAATTCGGGGTGTTACAGTGTGCCACCTCCTTTTGGGACGCTCATGGCAATACGACCGGGCGGCACGCCACGACAGTCATACCAACGAATACATCTTCCGGTGGCACCATAAGGAGTATGTGTTTCGCCACATGACGCCAAGTCAAATCATTGCTGATAATGCTCAAAAGTTGGCAAAGATTCAAGAGGAGAAGAAGAGAAGTGAGCGAGAAAGCGTCATCTTGAGTGAATCCCACAAAAAGATGAGCGAGAGCCACAAGCCCAAAATGAGAGAAAAGAGCAAGAGTGAGAATGGAGGCTTAGTGATGCTGGCTACCAAGGCAGAGATGAGGGAAGTGAGGAGTGACCCACCTAGGCTCCACTTTGTGCTTGTGTGCAAAGATGGAGACATTTTGACTAATGACTCACCCCCATTGCCTAGTGCCATCTCTCGAGTTTTGCAGGAGTTCACGGACGTCTTTCCCGAGGAGGTGCCGGCGGGACTACCACCTATTCGAGGCATCGAGCACCGCATCGACCTCATTCCAGGAGCGCCACTTCCCAACTGACCTCCTTATCGCGCCAACCCCGAGGAGACCAAGGAAATTCAATGTCAAGTATAGGAGCTACTTGACAAAGGGTATGTTCACGAAAGCTTAAGCCCATGCGCCGTTCCTGTTATTCTTGTTCCCAATAAGGATGGTTCTTGGCTCATGTGTGTTGATTGTCGAGCCATCAATAATATCACCGTGCGTTATCGTCACCCTATTCCTAGGCTAGATGATATGCTTGATGACCTTAGTGGCGCTATAATTTTCTCTAAAATCGACTTAAAGAGTGGCTATCACCAAATAAGAATGAATGAAGGAGATGAATGGAAAAGTGCCTTTAAAACCAAATTTGGCTTATATGAATGGCTTGTCATACCTTTTGGTTTATCCAATGCTCCTAGCACTTTCATGCGCTTAATGAATCATGTTTTGCGACCTTTTATTGGCAAATTTGTTGTGGTCTACTTTGATGATATCCTTGTGTATAGTAGAACTTTGAATGATCATGCTTCTCATATTAGACAAGTTCTACTTATGCTTAGAAATGAACGCTTGTTTGCCAATCTTGAGAAATGCATTTTTTGCACTGAAAACTTTGTATTCCTAGGCTTTGTTGTCTCCACTCATGGTATAGAGGTAGATGAATCTAAAATTTTAGCAATTAAAAATTGCCTACCCCTATCAATGTGAGTCAAGTGCGTAGCTTCCATGGCCTAGCAAGTTTTTACCGTCGGTTTGTCAAAGAATTTAATGCTATTGCCTCCCTTTTGAATGAATTAACTAGAAAGAATATTGAATTTGTGTGGGGGCAATCTGAAGAAAATATTTTTCAAGAGCTTAAGAAACGTTTAACTGAGGCACCTGTGCTTGCTTTACCTGATTTCACTAAAACTTTTGGAATTGAATATGATGCTAGTGGGATCAGTATAGGGGGTGTTCTCATGCAAGAGGGAAAGCCGGTCGCTTATTTTAGTGAGAAATTGAATGGAGCTCAACTAAATTACCCGGTTTATGATAAAGAATTGTATGTTTTGGTTCATGTTCTTGAAGTGTGGCAACACTATCTTTGGCCAAAAGAATTTGTTATTCATTCCGATCATGAATCCTTAAAATATCTTAAGGGCCAAACTAAATTGAACCGAAGACATGCTAAATGGGTTGAATTTATTAAAACCTTTCCCTACGTAGTCAAGTACAAAAAGGGTAAAGAAAATGTTGTGGCAGATGCTCTTTCCCGCAAAATGACTCTTTTGAACCAACTAGAGGTTCGGGTTTTCGGTTTGAAAAGTTTGAAAGAATTATATGCCAAGGATCCTGAATTCGCTACCCCTTTCTCTAATTGCAAGGAAGGGAAGGGTTGGGAGAAATATCATGTTCATCAAGGTTTCCTATTTCGAGCTAACAAACTATGCATTCCCGAGTCGTCCGTGCGCTTGTTGTTGTTGCAGGAATCACATGGCGGCGGATTAATGGGACATTTTGGACGGGAGAAGACCTACTTGATGCTTTTCAACCACTATTATTGGTCCAAGATGCAACGAGATGTAGAGAGATTCGTCCAACGATGCATCACATGTCTCAAAGCTAAGTCCAAACTCAATCCCCATGGTCTTTATACTCCGCTTTCCGTTCCTAGTGCACCTTGGGAGGATATTAGCATGGATTTTGTGTTATGATTGCCTAGGACCAAAACGGGGCGAGATTCGATATTTGTGGTTGTGGACAAACTTTTAAAAATGGCTCATTTTATTCCTTGCCACAAGACCGACGATGCTTCACATGTTGCTAATTAGTTTTTTAGAGAAATTATGAGGCTTCACGGTGTGCCCAAGACCATTGTCTCCGACCGCGACGTCAAGTTCCTAAGCTACTTTTGGAAGACATTCACACTCTCGCAACACTCCTTCGAGCCATGATCAAGAAGAACTTGCGAGAGTGGGAGGAATGCATCCCCCATGTGAAGTTCGCCTACAACCGCGCGGTACACTCTACTACAAGCATGAGCCCATTCGAAGTGTTGTATGGCTTCAAGCGAACTGCGCGGTACACTCTACTACAAACATGAGCCCATTCGAAGTGCTGTATGCTTTAACCCCTCTACACCATTCGATCTTCTTCCACTACCGCTACACGAACAAGTCAATATGGATGCCTCCAAGTGAGCTGCTTTCATCAAGAGGCTCCATGAGACGACAAGAGCCACAATTGAACAACAAGTTCTTTGTCATGCCAACAAGATCAACAAGAACAAGAAAAAGATGGTATTCAACCCCGGTGATCTTGTGTGGGTTCACCTCCGCAAAGAGCGTTTTCCTAAAGAACGCATGTCCAAGCTCATGCCACACGGAGATGGGCCTTTCCAAGTGCTTCAACGCATCGGCGACAATGCCTACAAGATTGATCTTCCAACGACCAAGTACTCGGTGAGCAACACCTTCAACGTCTCGGATCTTTCACCCATCCATGGCTACACTGAGTTGGAGTCGAGGTCGACTCCCTTTCAAGAAGGGGGGAATGATGTGGGCATTACCATGGACAACACCACTTCACGTTCAGGCCCACCTCCACTTGTTGGGCCAATGACACGAACTCGAGCCAAAGCCCAACATGAGATGAATCTTCTCCTTGGTACTTTTCCATTTGGCATGAACATGAATGGTATGCTACCTAATGCATCGACCTTTTGCATGCTTAGGTACGAAGGATTGTCCAAGGTGGAGGACAGCGGGACCGAGGGAGGGACTCCAAGCTTCAAGCTCAACCACGCCTGGACTGCTGCCTCGGACCCTCCGGACGTTCACTGAGAAGGAAGGCCCGGACTGTTCGGCTGAGGCCTGGACCCTCCAGATGTGGCCGGACCTTCCACCCGGACCCTCCGAATGAAGGTCCGGATCTTCTCTGGAAAGCCCGGACCTCCCACCCCGACAGTCCGCATGAGGGTCTGGATCTTCTCTGGAAGACCTGGACTGCAGCCCGGACCCTCCGGACGCCCGGATTGTCCGGTCCCAATCCGAACAGTCCGGATCTGCCTGCGTGCAGAAAAACAGGCCACGGCCCATGTATCTCTTAAGTGGAGGGTTAACCTATAAATACAGTAGCCCCACTAATTAGGATTTTCAGACTTGTTGTTTAGAATATAGTTGAGCTTTGCTCCTAATCTAGGGTTTCATCCCTCTAGATTTGGAGTTCCACCCTAGGTCTTGCTTTCCCTTGTGGATTGTACGGATCGGCGCGTGCCTCCGAGTGGTAAACGCGGCATTCATCAAGAGAAATTGTTGATTTGGTTCCTAGTTCCCAAAGGCTTTTCCATTGGGGTTTGTTGTTGGGGTGGGATTCCATTTAGGCTTTCCTAGTTATCCAATCCAATCCGTGAAGATCGGGAGCCACCGTATCAATAGCATATCTTTTATGTGTTATAATTTCACTTGTGCATTTATATGAAAATCTCTAACACCCTTACAATATCGATATCCAGAACATCACTAGGGCCTAGGGATCACTTTGCATTGCAGGAGCCTTTCTGTTCCTCTGATGAAGTCATTCCTACCTTCTTATTAATCTCTATAAAGTGATCTAGAACATGAGACATCATGTAGTTTTGTGGATGAGTTGATGAAACAAATCCATGACCAATAAAAAAACCTGGCATAATCTTTCAAAAGCGAAAAAATACTAAGAGTCTTTACATGTTAGTACATAAGGTTTTGCACTTATGACTTGCCTCCAATAGGTGAGTGTCAAAAGTTTCATTATGATATTTTATTGCTCTGTAACTAACATTCACACTCTTTTTCCTTCCAGGCATGGGCAGGAAGTAATTAGTTAAAAATTTATTTTTTGTTTTTATTATGATCTTAGCATTTAGGTTTAAAAGACAATCTTAGGCTTAGTGATTGGTAATAATTCTTTTTAGACAAATGCCTATTTATTGCAATATTTATTTTGCTATAATTTTTCAGGTATTACTTTATAGAAGTAGACCGTGCAACAATCTGGCTTGGTTCTTTTAACTCAAAGTTATCATCAAACTTAAGTTCCCTACGGATGCCTTACTCGAGGACAAGTAAGAGTTTAAGCTTAGGGGATCTTGATGCGTAAAAGATGTACATGTCTTTCTAAGTTTAATGATATCTTTGTTATATCTCCACTACATATTTTAATAGTTTTTAGATTATTAATTATCTCTCTATTTTCTATGCGCAGGAAAAACACTGCAAAAAAAGAAAATCGAGTGTATTCGGGAACCTTCCGGAGGGGGAATACTTCGTGTGAAAGGAATCAAGCAGAGAGGCCACCTAATATTGGGACTATAGAAGGAGACGGCACTCCCTGCCATCTCTCTATGCTGCATGGGCCCACCAGGGCTCGACCGACACTGAATCTTCTCAAATAGATCCGTTTCGTCCTTCATATATCCCCTACAGAGTTTCACAAACATAGGAGGAATAGAGCGTCGCAAAGAAGACAAAAGGCTTCGGGATAGATCAATAACACCACTAGGATTCGTAGTTTTCATGTCTACCATTATCACCCATAGATTAAGTCTCCTTGTACTTCATCGACACCATCAGTAAGATTGCATTGGTCTGTATCTTGGTATTTTCTCAAGAATATGAGTTCAATCTTTTATTTGTTCTTCATGTTGTTCATAATTCGTGAGTATTTTCGACGAGGCTATGGGGTGTGTAGTAGTAACTATGTAGCATTCTCATGATTATTATGATGGTCATCTATTTTTCGCGCCATTAATTTTATTATTATTATCGCCATTCATCTTCGATGTAATCAATTATGTGTTCGGAATTAATATTTTGTATGCTATGTTTTAATAGATTAATTGTTTACGTGTCATGAATTGGCCACGCATGACACTTAGCGATACATCAGTAGGAAGCAGGGGGATGGTCTAGAGAAGCCAATCTCTTGTTCTTGTCAATGAATTTATTTATATTGTTTCGGCTTATGCCTTAATGTACGCCTAAATAGTAGGTAGCTTGTAGTTTTTTATTTATTCTGAAAATAGAAATTACATCATAGATCTAGCAGTCGCATATATTATTCCAAAATTGTATTATTGAGTTGCATGGCTATTTAAGAAAGGTAGCCATGCGTCTTAACTCTTACTTTTTTATTGTTTAAGTGCGATTTCAGATCTGAACTAAGTGATCCAATTGACACTTCATGGGGTTCAACGATCTTTCTTGTTAAAAATTGTTACAATTAATTATCTACACTTGTGGATCATCAGTTTGGTCTAGAGCTTTCACCCAAAGAGCATGGTGCCCCAGGGCAGGAAATAAACGCGGCTCTTCCATGATGCCTTGAAAGAGGCGGTTGACGTTCAAGGATATCGTCGTCGTCAGCACTGACAGAGACACATGGGCACCGCCAGACGCAGCAAGATCTATCACCGCGGGGAGCCAGCCACGATTAAAGACCACAACCATCACGGCAGCTCTTGCGCCGCCCAGGGCCTCCACCAGTCCTCACGGACCTACCGAGCCGCAGAAGATGCTCGGCCACCGCCT
The DNA here is from genome assembly GCA_019208055.1 of Stipa capillata. Lineage (NCBI taxonomy): Eukaryota > Viridiplantae > Streptophyta > Magnoliopsida > Poales > Poaceae > Stipa > Stipa capillata. The sequence goes on along the minus strand of JAGXJF010003237.1, from coordinate 129,322 downwards.
TAGGCCGAGCCCGGCCGCACGCGGAGCGTTGCAAATATTTAAGTTGCTGCTCGATCCCAATACAAGTTATTCAAGAGCGTCACTGGGTCACTTTGAAACAAGATCATCTGGAGGACCACAAGTTATTCAAGAGCGTCACCGGGTCACTTTGAAACAAGATCATCTGGAAGACCAGAGGCCTGTCAAGATACATGTTCGTCGTGCAACGCTGGACCAGAGTCCTGTATACGTATGTTTGTCGGTTGTACATTCATGACAAAAGTATGGATTTCGGTTGGGGGTTGCTGGTACCGTTGACAATTAATGGATTTTATCATCCCATGAACCGCTGACAGAACAGTGGTGGCACAAGACGAGGAAGACGGTCACAAAGCGATCCTGCAAGGCGTTTAACTCACTAGATGTCCTAGTACATTGGAGTGCAGCGAAATCATCTTCCAATCTGAAACGGCGGCAACGGCGGCGGCAGCGCGCCGAGGGCATGGGAGAGCCACACCGGTGGAGGGGTGGCCACCCGGGACAGCTGTGATGGGGTGCACATGGTCGTCGTCTCAAGTGTAGCAACAGCTAGAGAATGAGGAGAGGAGGTGGCTGTTGATGGGGACAAGGCCTCAACGGTGGCATGATACGCCGGTGGAGTAGTATTGCATTGGCGCGATGCGGTATGGTTGCTTTTAAAGTTCAGTTTTGCTAATTTTGAGTTTCGTAGAATTTTATTCACCATACATTGCACATTAATTTACCAACTTAAATTCAGAGCGTCGATGAAAAACAATAATAGAAAGCAGCAGCAGCGAAACAAAACTAAACAAGCGAATATTATTGCCGACCCCAGCCTGCGACGACGCCCATCTACGGCCGGCCTCTGTCAGCCTACCATAACGGGCCTATCGAAGATCCAGCTGAACCGGACCGGGCGGGACTCGCTGCGGGCCGCTCTCTGGTTGGCCAGTTCCGCCATCCGCCGGATCTTGGGCGGCAGCCCGCACACGTACTCCTGCGCGCGACGGCCCTCGCCGGACAGCCCGGCGAGCTCCGCCACCCGCCACCTGCGCACGAAGTGCTCCACCAGGTCGCCGTAGTCCCTCGCCGTGTACACGCCGGCGTGCTCTGCCACCGCGGAGAACCGCGCGAACAGAGTTTCGCCGCCGCCGTCGCGGCCGTCCGACATGAGCAGCCCGGGCATGGTAACCTTCCCGCGCATGACGTGCGCCAGCGCGCGCACCATGCCGTCCGGGTCCACCTCAAACAGCTTCGCAGACGTCCTGGTGTAGGCCGCCTCGTGCCGCTTCTCGTCGGCGGCGATCACGCCGCAGATCTTGGCGAGGGTCTGGTCGCCGTACTGCTGCCCGGCGAGCCTCGCGGTGTGCCCGTGGGAGATGAAGGTCGCGCGCTCTTGGAACGCGCCGTAGATCGAGCTGTGGTACGGGCTATTGGGCACCAGCATTTCCTTCGCAACAAATTAACAAGATCATTTATCAATGCACGTGGATACATACTAGCCTGCCAGCTACTTTAGTGTGTGTACACGTAGTACGTACCATGCCGTTGCGGAGGAGGTGGTGGACGGTGGTCTCGACCTGGCGCATGTCGACGCGGCCGGAGAGGTAGAGGTAGCGGTTGAGGAGGTCGCCGTGGCGGTTCTCCTCGGCGGTCCAGCCGCGTATCCACCGGGCCATTGGGAGGCTGCTCGCACCCGTCTCATCGGCGCTGCCCTCCGCGCGGTTTCCCATGCTCTGGTACGTCGGCAACGCCTCCTCTGTCACCATGTTGCCGACCAGGCAAACCAGGACCTCGTCCGACACGCCCGCGGCGCATGCACGCAGCTTGGCGACGCCCTCCGTGAACGCAGCCAGCGCCTCGGGGTCCGACCGGCCGGGCGCCGCCTCGGAGCACGGTAGGAAGTCGTGCGGCTGCCATGAAGACTCCACGGGGGTTAGCAGCGGGAGAATGTTCTTCTCCACCCACCCGTTCAGCGACCGGATGACCTCCACCTGCTCCTGCGGCGCCGGCGCGCACTCCATGCCAATGCCACCCTCGACGCTTCTGGGCGGAGTCGCCACCGGCCCAGCTGCGGCCGCAGCGGCGGTCAATCCCCTTGTCAGACGTCTGCAGGATGCGCATGCAAACTGGTCAGTGGTTGGAACTTGGAAGCGACGTGTTGTGTCATACGCTTAATAGAACGCGTGCATCAAAGCTAGACAGGACACGTTCTCTTTCTACAGTAGTAAAAAAACGTGAGAATAGCGTTGATTTGTTGATGATTCATTTTTCTCTCTCGTTCTTTGGAGCTGTAGATGTATTTTTTCCTTGAATTGATGGCATCCATCTCACTATGACTATCAGCATCCAGCTCATAACTGAAGCCTGAGCTGCGACAAAACTCGCCCATGCTCCGGTGTTCGTTAGTTTCTCTTCAATTTTGTTACTTTGATTTTGTATAGTTGGGAAGATCAACAGACCAAGAGGCAAAAAGAAAAGTGATCGACGAGATTCTTTTTCTTCACAGTAAAGTGATCGAAGAGCTGGTGATACGAGATCAATTGAATTAAGAAACATTTTCCAGATTTTACCTGGGATGTGCAGGGCATAGGATCCAGCTGAGTCTCCCTCTTCGTGAACTCCTGTCGCTCTTACTAGAGAAGCAAAGTTTGGTGGACGCGCCAGCTGCCAGACATAGCGTCGCAGTCGCCATTACTTGTCTTGTTGCAGAATCTCTGAATAACTTTTCGTTGACACATACACATATATATAGGGCGAAACAGTAGAGGGCGGTACCTATTAGATATGAGTAGATACCAAAGGAAAAGTGAGCATTGATCACTCCAGTGTTAAAACATGAGTGGCGCACATGCCTGTCAGCACTAGTACACATATAGCATTGGCGGAATCGCTAATTCGAGTTCACCCATATAAAACGTCTCCAGCCGTAATTGTGCACCTAAGGATGCTCCCGGTGAGATCTATCTAATTTTTAGCTACATAAGATATACGGAAGAGAATAAATGAAGATATCCGATAAAACTTTTGACGTGCATCAAGAAACCCTAAACTAAACACAGATGTTAGATTAACATTAGAAAACCGAGCACATACTATAAAACATGAAGCATAGTAAAAATATGCAAAGTATGCACTGTAATGCATCAAAATTGTTACTGTAAATCTAGAGACATCTGAAGGAAAAACTTTGGATACTCAAATTGTCTAGTACCTAAAGACGTCTTGAGAAAAACAATGTAAGAAGAAGAAAACTTTATCTATGTGCAACTGAAAAATCCAATAAAAAATTAGAATGCTTTGAGATATAGCTTAAACCAAAAAATAGTACACCATATAACCCTTTCGGTTACGATACTAGAAAACTCTACTCATCTCTGAAGTGAAAATAGGAAAAGACTGGAGGGAATTTAAGCATCACCATAGAGAAAAAGACATAAATCTATTAGGGTCACCTTAAGTATTTTGTCTATTGGCAAATACTGAAGTATCTAATTAGGTCATATTTGTGAGCAATATGAGCATCAATACTCCCTACATACATAAAGAAATATGAAAGTAAAATTATGAGATAAACGGCTAAAAATAGCATAATGCCTTTGTAAGAAGGCACATATCCCTAAATATATATTATTTCCAGAGAAAGATGGTAGTAAGTAAGTAAAAATAAGAAATAAAATGTTGTGACTCTGTTCTAGGGTACAGGTCATTGGTGGCAAGGTATTTAAAACATTGAAAAATTGAAAAAATGGAGAGAACTTTATGAAGCGTCTTATAAGCTGCAAACATTGTATAGTTATCTTCTATGTATAAATAAGCTTGGCAACACATACGATTAAATTATAGAGAAAGATTTCTACACTAGTAATGAGGCACATGATAGGGATGGATTATCCACGGATATAGAGATGTGGCACTAATATTGTAAAACAGAAATAATGCAATCACTAGCCTTTATCTTGAAATGAAGTACCTTTTGGTTTTTAAACATACGGTACTATTCATAACAATGAACGGTACTATTCATAACAATGTAAATGGTTTTCTTATATCTGGAATGTAAATAAAAGTCAGTTCGATCGAATTGTCTTTCACCATTGTTTTGCCAATTTAATCTCTTCGCGTTAGTTTTGGATGGACTCGTGATGCAGATATCTCTTGTAATTTTATTAGATTAAATCTAAACCATCGGAACTGTACGGGGGCCACCTAGTGAACCGTATTTAGGATGTTTTTCTCTTTCGATTTATCTAGAAATTTCTAGATTTTTTTCTAATTAATATGAGAATTTTTTTCTCACAACGAATTAGTTATTTTTCTCAAAACAAATGAGGTGTCCTGAATGTTACCCGCTGTTTATACATACACATAGTAGTTTCAAAGCTCCAAGCTTAGTTAAGGAACTCTAGTTCTTATTGAGAGTATGCATGTGAACTAACATCCTCACTGATACTTCCAGGCAGGCCATTATGGTCGGTCATTAGATTACTTCAATTTCTATAGATAAATCAAGCTACTTTAATGAAACATTCGATCTGCCTACAGTAATGTAACGATAGTATAGTGTTCATTCGATGCCCAATAGTATATCATGTCGACATGGCGACCCCTACATATAGCCAGGGCCCAAATACCCTTAAATCTGCGTCTTAATTAATTTGGCAGCAGTTTTGACTATAATTGCGCTTGCCGGGCTCCGGCTTGCTGAACGTACGTAGGGACCCAATGGATCACATGCATGCATTTGCAATTGCATATATATGGTTGTCCTTGCAAATTAAGTAAATTAAATTAAGGGAGGACATTGCAAAGCTAATACCAGTATGTATATACGCATGCAGTACGTACGGTGTGAGACACACACTTGTATGTCGAACTGGCATTCAACGTGACCATCATTTGCGTGGCGCAGCGTTGTTGGTGAAACAATCCGGCCGTGCTACATGCATGTTGGAAATTGACGTGCGCCTGCACAGTGTTATTACTGCATCCATGCAGCTAGCGATCGGCAGCAGTGGGTAGATGCAAACCACTATAATACAGCACTGTAGCATAAGGACGACGACGATATACACATATTGACGCCCACGCGTACTTTTTTCTATGCATAAATTCCGTCTTTATTTTTCTTTTCCCATGCCGATATATACTGTAGTAGTACTAGTGCTGTGGTGAACAGGTAGGTAGTGAGCATCAATGCATGTCTGACTGGTGCTCTCCGGTCCATGCATGAACGGTCGGTACATTCAGCGCATGAGCCTGATGTCCATTAAGTCGAATTCCATCGTGCAGCTACCTCCCGCAGGACACGTACGTGACAGACAGAGGGATATTCAGTGATACCATCTCTTTAGATAATACCATGATATCATCTCACGCTTTCACTTCTACAAAGTCGTGAATTCTTCTATAAAAATTTGACAATGTTGACAAAGTCCTAAGTGCAGCTACCTCCGGCAGGACAGGAGACGGACAGCGAGTGTATCCAGTGCTACCATCTCCTCAGATAATATCATCATACCATCTCACAGTATCACTTCTAAAAGGTCATAAAAAAATTAAATTTTTTTGACAACATTAACATTATATGCATCTATAATACCATGAAACTTCAACTTCAAATTTGATCCACAGCTCAGGAAACAAAAAGATAATCTTCTTGCGAATAGTACGAAATTCAATTATGGTGTGAATAGTATTCAACTGGTACTATTCGAAGTAAGAATTGTCTTTTCATTACTCTTTTCAAGAAGGTGTTATACTACATCTTTAGAACCCCATATCAATAAGAGACTCATTCTTATTATTGATGATGCTAATAAACTAGACTATGATGGAGATATTGTTCGACTAATAGAAAAGTTCAAGTCCTTTTAAAGGAACCTATCAAATAATTAGTCAACTTGCTTGGTGTTCAAAATATAATATCTCCCATGACTTGCTTATTGAGGCCTATAAAAGGGTATATCATCTTCTTGCTTTAGGGAAGAATTTTTTTGTGACAATGGTTTGGTGATAAGTCATGATGAGCGGCCATGTAAACTAATGTTATCACTACCACAATTTCTACAAATGAAATTTCCACTATTGAATATGTTATGGATACCACAATTGATGCTACCAATATTTTTGCTATTGATGACAATGTTATTATTGATAATGATACTACTTTGAATGCTAGTGATGATGCTATAAATTTTGTTATTGATAATATTGCTACTATGAATGCTATTGATGATAATATGGTTCTTGATCTCTTGATGACCTTGTGTAGTGTCTCACTCTTCTGTTTGTCCATGGACCCCACGATACCTTTTTTCCTAGATTTGCCCCTGCCTTCAGCTACTGCTTACCCCGGCCATCTCTCTAAGCCACCAGACATAACATCATGGATAAGGTCTCCCTTGTATGGTACGCCGTCACTTTTTGCTAAACAGGAAGAAGTGGAGATAGAAGAAATGTGATTGGAATTTAAGAATTTTCTAGTCAAATGCGCATGGAGAACTCTTCGGCTCGGCATACCGATTTGTCTCATTCTTAGTCATCCTTTATAGCCCTTCATCTAATATAATCGAGCGGACCAAAATTTTCTAAGGAATTACGAAGTACTGCCACCGCCTCAATCAATTCCAGAATAAAGTCCGGGTCTCCAAGCATCAACATCTTCCTCCCATCGCAACACACACCGCCTCTCCGAGAAAAACGAGCATGCGCTCACCGGCGACATGGCCGTGTACATCCACCTCGACGATGCCATCCACGCGCGTCTCCGTGGGGACGGGGGCGGTGGGGGGTGTATGAGGAGCGGCAGTGACCACGACGCGTTGGCATGCCTCTCTGGCCTCGTCCAGGCATTTCTTGAGATGGACGCCGCCGGCCGCGGGGCGGGCCGGTGCCCAAGGGAGGGGACGGCTATGATTCGGATGATGTAGACGGCCCCGGTCGCGCCGCGATGGCGGCGACCTCTGTGCGGGAGCTGCTTGACCCACCGGCCGCGGACGATCCATTCCGGATCAGGCTGGCTTCCGCCGTGGCGGCGGCAATGGATGTGGAGGCGCCGCTGCGGGGGCACGGCACTGCGTTCCGACGCGCCGTGATGCGGCGGCTGCGGGCCGCCGGGTACGACGCCGGCGTGTGCAAGTTGCGGTGGGAGGCGTCTGGCGGCTTAACGGCCGAGACGTACGAGTACATTGACGTGGTCCCGCCGGCGGCGAGGGGCAGGTACATTGTGGACGCCAACTTCCGGGCGCGACTGGAGGTGGCGCGCGCGACAGCTGAGTACGCGGTCGTCGTGGCCGCGGTGCCGGCGTCGGTGGTGGTCGCACGCGAGGAGGCCGTTGGGGCATTGTTTCCATGAGCCTTCTTCCGTCGGCGTCGTCATTAGCAGCAGGGACTCGGTAAGCGTCTACTGCAGTTTCTCTATTAGTTGTTGATGGAAACAAATAATTGTTGTACATGAAACAAATTATTATGGTATGTAAAACAAAATACCCGGATGAATGAAACATAAACAAATTAGATCAGCGAACGTCTGCTGCAGCTTCTCCATTAGTTGTTGATGGAAACAAAGTATTGTTGTACATGAAACAAATTATTGTTGCACGGGAAATAAAATACCCAGATGAATGAAACATAAACACATTAGCCCGAACGAACAAACATTAGTTGTTGTATTGGTTTGACAAATTAGTTGTGCAAGTTTGAGTAAAATGTTTCCCTCTCGCTATGCAAATGTTTCCACGTTGCCATAACAGAAAGAGTCCACGATGCCTAATATCTAGTGATTTGAATCATAAGTTTCCCAAAAATCCGGGATTGTTTTGTATACATTCCATTTTTGTATTGGTTTAAAAATTTTGTTGCGCAAGGGTTAGTAAAGTGTTTTCCTCTTATTATATAAATGTTTCCATGTTGCATTAACAGAAGGAGCCCACGCTACGTATTGCATACAGACAATTGTCCATGTTTCATATTGTCACTACAATTGTTTCTTATAGTCACTAAAATTATTTCCCGTAAATTTAGCTAATCTGTTTATTGCTAATCTTACCGTCACATCCGATGGCTGTGCACTGTGCCGATGGAATGCACAAACCGGCATGCTGATTTGTAGCATTGGCCAATGCGCATTAGCAAAATTCGTAGAAGTTTTAGAAGGGTCATGGAACATCAATAAATCTCTACTTTTAATGTTCTTTTATATTTTGAAAAGTGCAGCTTCATCAAAATTTCATCATTGTCGTTAATTGTCAAGTTGCCCACGATTGGCAGTTGGCCCGTAAATGGTTGGTCATTGCGAAAAATGCAAAACCACGTCTAGTTGGACGTCCACCTACTATCACATCCCTCTATTTTGCTTTTAAGATTCATTCTTCTATCTTCCAAAAGACGCCCTTAGCTCTGCCTATTAACCATTGCGCCGTCTTTCCCATATTGTAAAAAAAAACACCCACTATTTACCAACTGGAGCCATGTCCTTCACTTCCGGTAGCCGCCCCCTCCCCAGCATGACGGTCTGCCCGACTGTGGCGCCCTAAGCATCCTCCCCGAGCGCGGCTCGGGTCCTCGGGTTGGGCCGTCCTACCACCGCCACGGACTGTCTTCACCGGATCTGGGCTCCCCGAGCACCACCCTTTCCAGATCTAGACTCGCCTCTATCCCCTTCTTCCTTGAGCTCTACTCACCTCTGTTAAGTCAGGCCCTTTAACAACTCCGATGCCATCCTTCATGGATCTTGCCATGGATGTCTCAGATCCATGCTCCACGGCCCGCCTCACCTCCTCCTCCACCACCGGCCCTAGACAGCTCGGATCTAGCCATGTTGGCCATGGATCTATCATTGGCTCAATCCAATTTGAATTATGCCTAGATCGATGTCGCGTCTCTGTGTTCATGCTTGGCCTATAGTCTTACACCGTAGCCTTGGCTCCATAGGTACACCTAGTTTGCTCCATTTTCGTTAGAGATTTTTTACAGAGGTCGTTATATAAGTTAGTTTGTTACAGAGGTACCTTATTGTGTTATGATTTGTTTGTTTGTTAGAGATTTTAATGAAGGTGAAAGTACCCATTAAAAACAACTTCAGACAACAAGACAAATCATTGGTGTAATTTGTGCCGAATTAACTATCATCTCATACCAAAATACATTATGATCCGAACTTGAGCCATGCATCTACACTTACAAAAATATCTTGAACATACGTGGAACCAAAAAACCAAAACAGAGTTTGTGTTGGATGATGCACATACCAGATTGGAACAAAAAAATCTATGGAAAAAATAAACTCCATCATTCGGTTCTTACGCATCTTAAATTGCAACAAGAAAAACCATGAAAAACTGATAGGGGCGGCACCACTGTGGATGCGTCGCACCTCGCCGGATCCGATGTCCTGGGCAGCGATGGAGCACGGATTTCAAGCGCCATGGACATACCCGAGCCCACCGGCGTCGCCGACATGTGTCGGCGTCTGAAGAGGCTAGACGACGGCATAGAGGGCAGTGGAGCACAGATCCGAGGCCAACATGGCTAGATCCGAGCCATCCATGGCAAGATTCATGAAGGACGGCACCAGAGTTATTGAAGGAGGTGGCGCCAGATGTAATGGAGGTGAGCAGAGCTCGGGGAAAAGAGGATGGCAGTGAGTCTGGATCCGGAAAGGATGGTGCTCGGGGAGCCCAGATCCAGCGAAGGCAGTCAGAAGCAGTGGTTGGAGGGCCAGACCCGAGGACCCGAGTCGCACTTGGGGAGGATGTTCAGAGCGCCACGGTCGGGCAAGCCATCATGATGTGGATTTGGTGGCTACCAGAAGTAAAAGACATGGCTCCGGTCAGGTAGCGCAGTAACTCACCAGCCGGCGGTGGTAGGGGTGGAGTTGTGACCATGCGTGAGGGAGAGGTCGTATATGATCCTTTTTGTCACCCTGTGACCTCCAAAAAAGATCATATACGACCGGGTCGTACCGTGCGACCCGGTCGGGGGTGGCTGCCAAGCGGGCCCCCCCTGCACCCAACCCGAGGCCCCCCGTGAGAGCTGGCCCGAGCTGGCCCCTCCTGCAGCGACGCATGCGGCCGGGTCGCACGTACGACCCAGTCGTATAAAATTTTCTTCCACCTCCAAAAAAGGTCGCACGTACGACCCGGTCGTATAAAATTTTCTTCCACAGGGTGAGGCGAACAAGTGAGCAGAGAGAGGCGGGGCCTGAAGTGTCTCAAGTGTATTTGGGCTGTGTAGATATCACTAAAATGTTGAGTTGAAGGTTGAATATACAAAAATGTACATACACGAATCTCGTAGCACTATTGGTAATCAAGATAGTTGGTCCACCTTCAATTAGGTGGGGAAAACTGCTTTTTGTTCGTCGCTGGCGTTTCTGGTGGACAGTCATCTAAATACGGACAGTATAACATTGGTCACTGGCAGCAACAACTGTCGACGAGTGAAGAGAGACAATGGCTTACCTCTGGCAAGAGCCGGCGCCGGCGCCGGCATGGTTCCTTTCGTTGGCCTTCCTCGGCGCCCTCTACGTCGCGTCATTCTCGTTTGGCCTCCTCGTTCACCTCACGCTGTGCCTGCGCCGGCCGAAGGACCTCCGCCGCCGCTACGGCACGTGGGCAGTCGTCACCGGCCCGACGTCCGGCATAGGCCGGTCCGTCGCCCTGGAGCTCGCACGGCAGGGCCTCAACCTCGTTCTCATCGACCTCAACGCCGCCAATCTCCAGGAAGTCTCTTACACTATCAGGTCTCGCCACGCCGTGAACACAGTGACCATGGTATTGGACCTCTCGCTCGTCTCCACACCTGAAGGTAGCATGCATTCAAGTAGGGCATCAATGCATGATATAGGAGCGCATAGCAACAAGCACTTGATCACTCGATCTCGTCGTCATCGGCGGCAGGTGACGAGGCAATGCGGCGGCTCCGCGATGCTGTGAAGGAGTTGGACGTGGGGGTTCTGGTGAACAACGCCGGGGTGGCGAAGCCGGGTGCGGTATTCCTGCACGAGGTCGACGTGGAGGTGTGGGTGAGGATGATTCGTGTGAACCTATGTGCGGTGACGAAGGTGACCGCCGCGGTGCTGCCGGGGATGGTGGAGCGGGGCAGGGGCGCCGTCGTGAATATGGGCTCTGCGTCGTCGGAGGCCATCCCCTCCTTCCCCCTACACACCATGTACGCCGCCACCAAACGGTACGTTTGCGTTGGTGTGACACTGACATAAACAGATATGATTATTTAGCTGTCACAAATCTTAATTTCCAGTTAGCGAGCGTTACTTGTTTTTTCTGCATGTTTGGTTCATTTCAAGCAGATACGTTGCTCAGTTCTCCAGGAGCCTCTACGTCGAGTACAAAAGCAAAGGGATAGATGTGCAATGCCAGGTATGTAATATCCTATCTCGCTGGCTGTAGTTCCTGACGAAACAATATATCATATGACGAAACAAAAACGATTCCATCTGAAGGTCATGGAGCTGCATCGAGCCAGTGATGCAGTGTACATTGCCCATACACTGTAACTGCCATAGTCGCTTACACTCTGGCTCTGCACATGCATGCAACTAGCTAGTGGCAGTAGTAACTAGCATAGTATATAATTCATCTTGTGCAGGCGCCGTTCTTCGTGGCGACCAGGATGGTGTCGGGCTTCGCGGAAACCTGGCGCCCCTCGCCGTTCGTGCCCACCACCGACGCCTATGCGCGCGCGGCGGTGCGCTGGATCGGGCAGGGCCGACTCTGCGTGCCCAACCTCAGGCACCGGCTCCTGTGGTGCCTTCTCGCCGCCGTGCCAGACGCTGTCCACGACTGGATCTGCCTGCGCGGGAACCTGCGGCAGAGAAAGCTGTTTCGGAGGGCCACATCGTTGAGGGCCTCGACACGTCGTGTGGCTGTGGGGTGCGAGGCTGCGAGTAGTTAAGGCCCCGTTTGGAAGAAAGAAAAAATTGATGTAATTTTGTAAGATTCTTATCTTATGAAAATTTTCCTACGTGCGCTTTCAAAATAAAGGAATGGCTTCCAAAAATTTGTGTAGAAATCTCCTCTTTCTTACACATTTCAGAGGAAATCAAGCATTTACTCAAATCTTTATAAGATTTGTGAGGCACGCTACTCTAATTCCCTTGTTTTCTCTATTCTCGTATTTTTCCTATCCTACGTTTCAAAAAGGACCTAAGTAGTAACTCAGTGATAAGAAAGTCAAGCCTTCTATTGTGCTCTCCATTTCATCTAAAAATGGCAATAAAATATGTAGTACAATGGTACAAAAGATTTATTTAGTGCTATTGTGTTTGGTATCCTTGATTTTTGGGAACCTCTTAGATTTCTTTAGCTAAGGGAAAGCTTCTATTTCCTCATACTGTCTTTTTCACATCAATAAATTTAATCCTACGTTGAGGCATGATTAAAAGAAGGCACGTTACACTATTGTACAAGTCTTTATGAGTTAATTTGGCTTCGCTTTGTTTTCATCCTTGTTTTAAATATTACTGTTATAGTCTCGAATGGACGACTTTAGTTTTCTAAGCGAAATGGTGAGACTCTGAGTGTGCCAAAAAGCCTATAAAATAAATATATGCTACGAAATGAAAACAACAACATCAAGCACGCACTTGTATGATTTTGCAGATGGATGGTAGTGGGTGTCGGCCGGGGAAAGTCTAGGATGTACACGGGGCCATGTGCACCTATTATTTCAAAATTTTGAAAATCACACATTTAGGTTTCAAAAAAATATGAAAACATTCGTACATGTATATTATGGAGTGAGGTATGCATGGTTAAAATTTTGTAAAATAATATACCCATATATGATCTATGCAAAAAAAAGAAGAAAACACCCTGGGGTTGTGAACAAGTCGTGAACAGTATACATATTTGTTTTTTTTACACATGTCACAAATGGGTATATTATTTTACAAAAATTTACCTGTGTATACTTCATTCCATCATAAACTGTTATGAATTTTTTCTGATTTTTCTGAAACTTATACATGATTTTAAAAAAATAAAACATAATTGGTGCACATGACCCCGGGTGCACAAAAGTTGTACTCGCGTCGACTACCCTCTTCTCCCCGGTCCTATTCCACTTATGTGGGTGAATATGGGTAGATCATTTTAACATAAAACGAAACGCTTGCACTAAAGTACTGTTAGTTATACACACAAAAATTACAGCATTGCAACGTAGATATCACAAACAAAACCAAACTTTTTGTATGTATGTGTAACACCCCTAATTTCCACTATGCAATTAATATGCTACTAACTCAACAAGTCCTACGCGTATCTAGTATAAACTCGGCAGCACGTCCTTAATTTGCGTCGACAGATATCCACAGCATGGAATTCAATATCAAAGTATAGCAACAACATACATATTACAACTGACAAATAAAACATGTGTAAGTTCTTTAATGTGTGCTGGATAACATAAATAAATATATATGCTAGTGGGCAATCTAATAAGCAACTTATGGACAAAATAACAGCAGCTACGAGAACAAGACCAAAGGAAAAGTTTTCACGATAAATTACTGATGGAATGTAGTCCAAAACAAACCAAAGTGAAAACATCATGAGAAGACAGATGACTCAAGGAAGAGAGGCAAGATTTATAGAGCTTATGTATCTTCTAATAGTAAAGAGATAAGAATCAATGGAATCTCGACTACAAAATTAGGGATATGGACAATGGGGAATTTTCTGGATCGCACGAAGAGAAGGAAAGGAAAGAAATACATGATCTGTTGGTGGCTGTTGGCGGGCTCCACTATTGAACGCTCATGTTACGAAGAAATATGCCAAGTTTAGAGGTGAACCCATCTTAGAGGTTGGGCAGCTTTAAACAGTGTGGATGCCTTTGATACCAACTCCTCAATGAAAGTATTTATTCGTGGACCTAGAATTAAATGCATCTCCCACGTTCTCTGTCGTCCTTCCCAGCTCTCGTGTCGTCCCAAGGTACGACACATCCCAGTGTAGCATCCTATGGCGGCAGCGAGGCAAGTTTGTAGCGGTAGTCCAGACAGTGCCTCAACGGTGATCGAGGGTGGAGAGCTGAGAGCCACGATCCGGCTGGGTTCACTTGTTCCTAGAGAAAGCCGAGACTTGGGATTCGTCGTGGCATGGTGGAGGTGCGCGAAGAGGCTGGCCTCGCCGGACCTGTCCGGGAACGACGCCGGAAGGAAGCGAGGTCGGCATGGCGCTATGCTACCTTGGAGCCAGGGCACCCATGAACTCCTGCTTATGCCTGAGGGGAACACGGGCCGGTATTCTGCCGCCGCAACAATGTATCCCTAGTGATTTCCATTGCAGCCTTGGACACCACCCTCATAGATGCGGGCGAGAGGACGAGATCGTCCGGAGAAGTGGCCGACGCAATCACTACCAGCACGGGCACGCGCCGACGCCCTCATGTAAGAGTAGGACTATCCTATCTCCTACTCCGTTATCGGGGACTGCAGTAGAGACCACGGTGCCAGCGTTAACTTGCCTACGCCGCCGTCTCCCCCACCGTTCACATCATTCCTAACACAGCATATCAAAGGAAGCAGAGATAGTAGGAGTGGGTGGAGAGGATAGAACAAAGGTGTTAGATATACGGCCTAGCTCATATTAATAGTTCTAATAGATTTTAAAGATTCATATTTATTGAGAGGCATTGATTGGTACCATCAGTTTATAAGATGGAATGCCACACCTCTTTTGTAGCATGAAAAGAGAACCACACACATACGCTCAATCACATGCATCGCCACGCCTCGCTTTGCTAGCGCACAGCCAAGCCGTGTGTGTGCGGGTGCGTGCCCGCACATGCTTGGCGTGTGCCGTCACACGTAGATCTATGTTTAAGTGTACGGGCACAAGTCCGCTGCACAAGGCTTATGCCTTGGTGTGGAGGGCAATAGGTGGGAGAATCTTCTCTCCCCCATCCTCGGCAGCCTATAAAAGGGCTACATCCACCCCTTCTTGGAACACACAATAGAGAGTCTTCTTCATCCTCAAGATCCTGCCCAGGGAGGTCAAATAAGTGTGAAGCGTCTCAGCGCAATTGCTCGCTGCGTCAACGATGTTCACTACGGAGTTCATCCACGGTTACAAGATGGTTTCCCATGCTCATCATCGTCGTCTTCTCCACCATCATTTACGACTGAAAGGCATACTGCAACACATGATGTCAATATTATTATTATACTTGTTCCATACCATGCTTACATGCATATGTGATATATATAGATATGAGTTATACTGCTGTAGTGCATATATTTATATATTGTTTTTATGTGGTATGTGATGTGTTTTTTCTGTGATTAATATAATCATGAATTATTTTAAAATTAAGATAAATCTAAAAAGTGTTAATTATTCTAAAGAGAGGTAGTTCACGTGCTTGATGCAGTAAGCCTGAAATAGCTTAGTGTTGGAGTCCGTGTCATTAATTTTGGTGATCTCAACCCTCTTCTGTAGCTACTCCCTCTAGTTTGTAAACAATGGGACATGGGTCTAGTCAAAGTTTTAAATCTTTGACTACTTATATCTCTTTGAATATTTATATTAGATACCTCTAAATAATATATATATATATATATATATATATATATTTGTCTTGAAAAGTACGTTCATAACATCTAAATTTTATTAAGTTTTATAAATATATCTTAATAGATATTAGTGGTCAAAGATATGTTTGGGAGACCGTGCACGTGTCCAAAATGTCATTTTTTTGTGAACTAGAGGGAGTAAATAAAAATGGACCACTTTCCAAATTAGCTTAAAAAAATGTCAAAACTTATTTTCGTGTCATGTACGTAGTATCTACATGTAGAATCGACTATCTCCTCTCTCTTCATTAATCATGTAGAATCGACTATCCTCTCTCTCTTCATTAATTTTTATCAACATCACTACGACTCTATCCTCTTAAGCACCCTTGAGAGGATAATTTCACAAAATGGTTTCCAAAATAGGATCTCTAGACCTACGGCACCTGCCTGCCATCAGGATTGGATTGTGTCCTTGATCCGCGCCATCGTGTCTGGCATTGAGAGGTAGGTCTTTTCTACCGCCTTCATGAAAAATCTGGCATTAAGAGGTATTGGTTATGAAAAACTCTATGATTCCTCTCGAGCCAGATTTTCAAAGAAAGCGGTAGAAGAGACCTAACTCCTTTCCGATAGGGCTCGGCTTTGCCAGACACGGTTGATCACTAAACCTCCATGCATGTCCGGTATGCAAGTCCTCCCGATATAAGCGTATGGAGAAAGGCGTCGAAGATGAGGGCGACGAGGTGATGAAAGGAACTCCAGCTAAGGTCATGTGGTATCTGCCTATAATCACCCGTCTTAAGCGTTTATTTGCAAACCCAAAGGATGCAGAACTGCTGCGTTGGCACGCTGATAAGCACAAGAACGACGAAAATCTTAGACGTCCTGTTGATTCAATCCAGTGGAGAAACATTGATAGAAAATTTGAGGATTTTGGGAGAGAACCAAGAAATATAAGGTTTGGACTGAGCACGGATGGAATGAACCCTTTCGGAAACATGAACAGCCGTCATAGCACCTGGCTAGTGAATTTGTGTATTTATAACCTTCCTCCTTGGTTGTGCATGAAGCGAAAGTACATTATGATGACGATACTTGTGTAAGGACCAAAGCAACCCGAAAACGATATAGATGTTTACCTAGAGCCATTGATGGAAGATCTCATGAAATTGTGGACCCATGGGGAAGATATATTTGATGCTCACAAGCGGGAGAACTTCAATCTGCGCAGCTTGCTCTTCTGCACCACAAATGATTATCCAGCCCTTGCTAACCTTTCTAGCAAGAGTACGAAAGGGTCAAAAGCATGTACTAATTGCCTGGATGATATGGCTAGTCAGTGGCTTAAGCATTCGGGGAAAACCGTGTACATGCGTCACTGTAGGTTCCTTCGAAGAGACCATTCGTACCGTCGAATGAAGAAACAATTCAACAGACAAATCGAGGACGGTACACCTCCGAAGCAATATAGCGTATGGAGGTACATGACATGGTAAAGGATATAAAAGTTACGTATGGGAAAGGAAGCCAAATAAAGGCTACATGTGAGAAGACTGTGTGGAAGAAGAGGTCGATATTCTGAAACTTACCCTATTGGGAGCACCTGCAAGTTCGTCACAACCTATACAACCTATGGTCCCTCAAAGTCTCTCTCATCAAATGCTACACACTGTAAGTGTTCGCAATCACGGTCAACATTCGTGTTATATGTACTATATTCACATATATGTAACACATACCTTCTTTATGTGTAAGATAATGATTGAACAAACCAGAAGGAAACACGTAAAAGTAGGGTTCCTCGACCCATACATTGCCTCAGCACTGATGATCCTAGATGCGGAAGACTTTGTTGCCGAGTACGTGCTAAACGCCTTACTTGCTCAACAAGATAAGGAATTCATACTTTTTTCGTACAACCAGGTGTAAGTATCGCACTACCTACTTCATCATCCCAGACTATTGGTAATTTTACCAAAATAACATGAATTTACTAACCATTGAGACTGTAGATTCGATGGCTTCCGACAGAGGGGGGTGAATGTCGAATTCAATTTTTTTCACAAAATCTTCACATACATAGTCATATGAAAGACTAGTATGATCCGAGTGAAAAAGCAGCGGAAAAACCCCAAAAGTCCTTAGTGATGTGGAGCTCGTCGATAGCTTCAAAATGAGTCCAAGGTCACTAAATTCCGAGTTCGGATGCAAAAGTTATGACCAAAACAGCGAAGCGATGCAGGCTGAAAAATGCAAATCCGGACCCTCCGGATTTTGCAGCCCGGACCCTCCGGGTGATTATCCGGATTTCTACTGTAGAACCCGGAGGCTCACCCGGGTGAGTGCCCGGATCTCTACTAGAGTGACCCAGAGGTTCACCCAGACCCTCCGGGTTAGGAAATCCGGACCCTCCGGATTTCGATTTCCAGAAAGCAATAAATCCTCACGATTTTTGTTCTCGTTTAAAATCTGTCCAACCAAAAGTGGTGAAACTTTGCAGATGAGTTTAGGTAAGTCTTGTGACTATGAATCAAGTGTTGATTCTCATAGAAATGCCTCAAGACAAGACCTTTTTCATGTTCCTCCTAAACACCCCAAAAGTTGAACAAAAAGCAAATCTTCGATTCCTTGTTGCTCGTGAGGATTCTTGATATGAAATCAATAGGGCAATCTCTCACATGTCACAGCAACCTAATCTACCCCTCCAACCACGAAATCAAAACCTCTTCATGACTCAATCCCAAAACCTCATCTCTTGCCTCTCCCTTCAAGAAAACTCAAAATCGAGAAAGAAAAGGGTTGATCCTTGGATATGCTTTGATGGGATCAGTTTAGAGATGATCTCCACATCACTTACTTGCCATATCACGGATCAAACCACAAAGAAGGCAAGAAAATGAAAATCAAAAGAGTCATAGAGTAGATAGCTCAGAAACGACTAGGGATTGGAGAAATCTTTTTTAATTGCATTTTCGTGAGTTTTCTTAGGTTTAAAAGCCTCTCATACTAAGCCAAAGCACTCTCTAGTGCAGCTCCCCCTCTCTTAGGGTTTACAAAATGATAACAAGGGACTCAAGGAGGTAAGCACCCCCTTGACACCTATTTATAGTGGGAGGGACAAACCCCCTCACTACTTGGGCCTTAATGCCCTATGGGCCTAACCTAATTAGCACGCATCACAAAGCATCTAGCTAGCTTAGCCACTATCCAATTTTTCTTCCACCCCAAGCAATCCTTAAACCGCTTCCTCGGGCGCCTCCGCCGCGGTTTCTTGAAAAGCTTCTTGGTGGATTTGGCGCTTTTCCCAAAGCGCCCCCGAGACTCAACTTGGTCTTCACGACTTGGCTCCAACCACTTCCTTGTCCTCCGCGTACATGCTTTTAAGCCGCACGATGTCGTCGCCACCTCCTTGACCGCATCTCAGCCCTCCAAGCTATCATGCCGGTCCATATGGCCGAACCATTGCTGCACCCAACTCGCACCTGCACACAATAGACCAAGCAAAGCGTTGCAAGCACAAAATTTTCTCCGTGACCCAAGTTAGTCCAAACAATTCATCCTATCATTTTTTACCAAGAAAAAATAATAAAAACTTTAACTCCAAACTCTTAGACTTTGCAATTAATCCCAAATTGTAAAAACTCCAATTTCTAGAACAAAAGCTCAACCATAAGCACAACATCTCATAACCACCGAGACGAGACACCTACCCAAACACACTAGGATTTCTAGACAATTTTCACGAGACAAATTGACCAAATTCGAGTTCATCAATAAACACATGGTCAAACTTGAAAGTTGATCGAAACATCCGAAAGTTGCATCGGAAGTTCCGATTAGATCGGATGTTCCGGATATAAAACCGGATGTTCCAATCAGAGTGAAACTTCCGGATACAAAACCAGATATTCTGAAAAGCTTGATTTCTTGCTACACTCAAGCACAACTCCAAACTCAATAAAGACTAGGCAATATGTTCATCATACAAATCCTAGGGAAGCACTACGACATATGAACCATTCAGACACAACTCCCCCTAGATTCTACAGAGACTAAATGCAGAGAGCATTGGATTCTTGCTGTCCTTATACCACACTATCCAAGGCTCATGTTTATGGACTCATTAAAACAAGCAAACTTTGACATCGAAATATTTGGAAGATTTATGAGCAAGTAAGCATATTTCCAACATACACAAACCTACCGTTCACTACTTTCGTGTTGCAATGCCGAAGACAAACTATTTCGATTCACGTAGGGTGTGGAAGAGCTATCTCAAGAACGGAGGAAAAGGCGCCAATCAGTCCCTTTTAAATGACAAGGGTTCTAATGTATCTTTCTATACTCAATACAAATTTTCATAAATTGTTGTAATGACGATCTCCAACTACTAACCAATTGTATATATTACTAGTGCCACCAACAACAAGGAGGAACAAGCATTTGTGGCTTCTACGTTTGCCACAACATGGAAATCATGCTCACTAACATTAGCAAAAATGAAGTCCAGGTTTGGCGCTATTGCGATAAGTATTATCATATTTCTCTTCATTGTAAGTACCTGGCTTTAATGTACATTCCTATCGATAGCAGAAAGACATTCCCAAGACGTCATTGGATTCGTCTCAACTGGATCGGATAAGAGAACACATCGCCGCGTTCCTTATTAGAGACGTTATCGATCCTTATGGCCAATTCCACGCCTACGACATGGAGGAAGGCGAGTTCGTCTTAGTTAAGAAGTGATATGTATTACTTTGTAAACTTTTATATGGATGCTGAATTTACTAAGATTTAAATTACTTTGTGAACTTTATGACATGAGGTGGATGAAATTGAGAGTTTAATTACTTTATTTGGTGATGTTGATGAGTTTGACGAGAGTTCATTTTGTGACTTAATTTATGTGTATGTATCAAGTTTCTGTTATTCCATATGATTCAATTCTAATTACTGTGAATGAATGAGATATGTGTATGTATTGTGTATTTGTTTCCTGCTGCTACGTAACAATCTAAAATTGTTAGGTATGCTGTTACGACAATCATATGAGGTTTTTATGGGGAACCGCCTGTGATGACAACCCCATCACAGACGGATCTCTACAAGAACCGCCTGTGATGACCTCCCCATAAGAACCGCCTATGATGAGGGGTGGTCATGATAGGCCCTTGCTTACAGGCGGTTTGGGAAACCGCCTGTCTTGGGGTTTTTGAACTGCCTGTAATAAGGTATTCTGTAGTAGTGTTTAGAAGCATTGTCTTCTTTTGTTAAAGCATCTCCTCATGCACTATAAATTTAGACATGCTTAAAATTTTATCTTGCTCGTTCAAGGCAAGAAAATAGTGCATGCAAAGATGCAACACACTCACATTCATGAGTGATGGTGTGTGTGTACTATACATAGTACACGTAATAGTATTGTTCTCTGATCATCGAGAAAACGTGTGTGCACTATACATATAGTACATGTAATAGAGAACTATAAATGGAGAAGAAAAAGAGAAGAGAAAACACTATATGACGGACACCCCATCAAAGATTCCACATAAATAATAAAGGCGCCAAGGTATGTAAATCAAGGTGGTCAAAAGGTCAAACTAAATCTGTGCTGAAACAATTTGGGCTAAATGTTTTCGCTTACAGCTTTTGTTACAACATCTTCTATGGAGACTCCTGACGACCAAGCAAGCAGAGAGTTGAGTTCGAGCAAGCCACAGTAAGCTCATCAGCTTAGCTCGTACTAAGAATTGAGCGAGTTCATTTTGAGTTGAGTTGGAGATCGAGATACATACTTGGCTCATACTAGGCTTGCACCGATCTTACCACTTTCAAGAAAAATATAAACAATAAAATTTTTGATGATCTACTTGTTACACCTTGAAAATTTTCTAAACCAATTAGAGCACAACAACCACATAAGGAAACATAGATATAAAAGACCACTCAAAATAACAGTATACTAACAAATAATTTAAATACAAAAGTAGTTGGACTTATCTATTGCAAAATAAAACATCATTCTTAATTATTAAAAAAAGATGCATAACCTGACATATGTCTTAAAAGGATACAAAATAATAATAATCAAGAATAATATAGAAATGTATCCAAAACACATAGATTCATAACAACTGAAATCAGATTAGCGGGGTAGTGTGGCCACGTATGAGCCTAATTGATGGCTTTGCTTTTTACCCTTCTATATACGGCTAGACGATCTGACGGGTAAGTAAAATAGGTAACAATTTACATGTACACTATTGATTATAGGACTTTACTAGGTGGTGACCCTGCGCCGTAACCATACGGTGCGGCACCTCCTTGCATGCATGTATTGTTGTCCTTTGCATGCATACATGCATGAATAAGAGTGGATAATGGTGGTATCATCAAGATTCTCCTAGTTCTAAAAATTCAAAATATTTTTTTTCTCTCAAACCATTTATCTGATTTGAGATCTGTTTTCACCATTGGGTTCCTCACGAGGAGAGCTTCAAAATTCCATGTTGATATGTTTTGATAATTTTTTTTGCGGCATCAGTTACCATGCATATAATGCACAATTACCACAATGTACTGATGTAGTTACCATAGGTAACTGCTTACTAATAGGCTGGTAACTAGCATATTACTGCTTGGTAACAAGTAGCACCAAATTTTTTTCACCAAAACATATCCAAATGGGATCTAATTTTGAAGCCCTCATCGAGATGAATCCAACCATGAAAATGGATCATAAATCAGATTAATGATCTGAGAGGTAAAACATTTTGGAATTTTGAAATTGAGAGAATCGTCCTGATGTCAGCAATTTCATTTGTTGTTATTTGCATGCACTTGCTGATGTTAGAAAATTTGTACTCTTGCTATTTTGCATGCAAGATATCATCGTCATGGTGAAAAAATTTAAGCCGTACCGTAAAACTAACTAGCAAATATGTGCAAGTTAGATTTTCTCTTGATTATACATTAATTCGAGCTATGTCGATCAAGTCAAAATCAAGCACACTAGCTTTAGCTCAAACAAAATTTGCCTTTCAAGCAGCTCTACAAAAAGTGCTCATACTCAGCTCATCTATTTTCGAGCTGATCTCGAGTCGAGAAAAAAAGAAGTCAAACCAAGCAAATTTGCTCCACATTTTGGAGAAGTTCTAACATTAGGTCTGGAATCATGTTATAAATTTTTTGATAGGTCTAGTGTAACATCTAATCTCGAAATCCCATGTGTTTCTCCTGTGGTGCATCCACACATTTGTTTTGAGCAATTCATGTGGTTTTACTATCTGCAGTATTAAATATGCTATTACAGGATTCAATATGCCATTTCAATAATGCGATTTTATATTCCCGCATTCCAAAGAGCTCTCAATAACTCAATCCGTCAATTGTAAACTCAAAGTGTCAAATCATTCCAACACAGATAATTAAGATGTTGCTTGGATGATGCATAGTGCAGGTGGTTATACCCATTGCCCATCAGGGATCAAACCCTATTGTTATCTCATATGTGTCACATCAAGGTGGAAATATTCTATCTGTGGTAGGCAATATACTCGTCGTTAGCGAGACGTTTATATATAATGACTTCATCAACATTTAAGCTCTGTGATTCGGTGTTGTGCGAGTTGTACTGGTTGTTTTAGGAAGAATCAGCACGCACTAGTGACTCCCAGTTCTATCATCTACCACGCGCTTTTCTTTTAAATGCACAAGCACCCATGATACGGTCATGTGTTGAATATTAATCACATAAGTAACATAACATGTCGTTACACACACATAGCGTTTCGCTCAATATATGGAATATCTA
Source organism: Stipa capillata (assembly GCA_019208055.1). Lineage (NCBI taxonomy): Eukaryota > Viridiplantae > Streptophyta > Magnoliopsida > Poales > Poaceae > Stipa > Stipa capillata. The sequence goes on along the minus strand of JAGXJF010003237.1, from coordinate 105,965 downwards.
ACGTAACGGGAAGTATGTACTTGTATGTGAGTATATAATATCAACTAGATAGTATATATATACTACTTTTTAGGTGGTATGTGCATGTTTTGGACATGTTTCTTTTTATGTGTAAATTTCAACATATTTTAAAATATGTTATGAATTATGGACTCACTTGAATTTTTTTCATGTAACTCACAATGGGTATCTCATAAATAGTAATGAACATAATCAAAACGATGAGATAGTACATATACTATCGTAAAGTAATATACGAGACATGGATGTAAGTACTCTCGTTTGTAAGATGAAGTATATATATACATATGGCCATGCTAATATGCGCGAGAGCACATTCTGTGCTCCGATTGCAACACACAATGCGAGCTAGCCACTGGACCCGAACGTGGAAACGCACCCTAGCTGATTTTCATGGTAAAACTTGTGCTCCGCAATAGTAAAATTTGTGTGCCATTTTACCTGATCATCTGCCCAAAATTAATAGTAAAACTTGCAGTTTCGAATAGTAAAATTATGTTTTCAACCTTTCCATTCGCACAGAAGTAGTATGGTAGTAAAATCAACACAACCAAATGGTAAAATCAGCACAATCGGGCGGTAAAATCTAGGCAGCCAAATTAGCTATTTAATTGAATGGTAAAACTTGTAGTTTCGAACTGATAAAATTGTGTTTTCAATGGTAAAATTTGTATTCCATTCGCATGCAAGTAGTTTGGTAGAAATATTTGCACAACTTGATGATAAAATTGGCACAACCAGACAGTAAAATCTCGACGGCCGAATTAGCTATTGAATTGGACGGTAAAACTTGCAATTCGGAATGGTAAAATTGTATTTTTGACAGTAAACACTACTACAGAATCCATTTATATAGACGGTTCATACACCGTATGCGGGACACTCTCACGAACCATTTGTACTAAAGCGTCTGTTCAAACCAGCTTTGTACAGATGGTTCATGAATCATCTTTACAAATAATTAGCACGGACGGTTCCATATGTGAATCGCCTACAGTAATACAATACCATAGATGGTGTCGAACGTGAACTGTCTAGAGTAAGACAACACCATAGACGGTTCTTCAATAGAACTATTAAAGAACCGTCTGTAGTCAGTGAAATATGCGTGCAGTAACAATATTTTTATAGACGGTAGTGTGGCTAGAACCGTCTATTAAATTCATAAAACACCTACTATATGATCTGTGTTTTGGTCTGCCCTGAAACATGCAAATGACAGCAGAACTGATAATGATGATTGATCACAGCAGCATACAAGCACTGAAGCACTAAAGTAATTGACCGCAACACACCAGCATTTGAAATTGATCACCCATGCACAAGCACATTGAAAAGTATAATGTCATTCTCAACCACAAGATAGAAAATGAAGTAAGACGTAACTCAGGCACAAATTAAAGGACAAGTCATTGACATCAATTGTTTTAACTCATTCCTAGAAAAAAAAAGGAAGAAGTCATCAAGCAAAAAAGTTGTCGAGATCATAGAATTCTCCGGTCTCTTTTATGATTTACGAATGTATGAAACCTATGAGCCGTCTTTGAATATACGGGACAATCTCAATGTCGAGCGGAATTATAGGAAACTTGAATATCTATAGAAGGAAATTCGATATTCAAATTGTCTTTCCTGGCTTCTTGAATCATATGTCTACACATCAGAGTAATGTTATTGAAAGAGCATCTCAATGAGTTAGGCAGTTCATTTAGCATAGATCATTATTTAGAACACTTACAGGTCTAGTATCCTATTAGGCCAATATCGAGGGCATCATGATGGTAGAGGAGGGATAAATCATCGAAGGGCACGATAAAGGTTCCACCTGCATGAAGGAAATGTTGCCACTCGAACCTGGCGCTGATGCAATCTGGAAGCTGCTTCTTCTCATTGATCCTCTTCATGTAAAAATTATGCACAATCTGAGATGCACAACCAAGTCACTCTAACTCTATATGCGTCACTAACGTTTGCCCCTTCATGTAATAAACGACGTATGTAAATTAATCTAAAACACTAGATTTAATCTAACCATTTATGGTAATTCATAAGCCCAATCATGCAAGGAGAGCAACATTACCATACATTAATTTATGGAAAAGTTCTTCAAGTTTGGAGTTATTTATTTAAATAACCTAAAAAAGCAACATTACCCTACATTAATAAAGCCAGATGTGAATTAATGTTAAATTAATGCCATGTGTAGCTAGGTATCTAAGTATGTAGAAATAAATGAGTTAACATCAATAAAAAATTTATTGTTAAATATTAGTTATTGTTAAATTATATGTATAAAAAAAATTCAATTATGTAGATTTATCTAAAACACTGGATTTAAGCTACCCATTTATTTTAATGCATTATCCAATTATGCAATATTTCTTAAGTTCTGAGCTAAGTATAACAAAATTCATGTAATAAATGATGTATGTAAATTAATCTAAAATGAGCCTCATATCTAGCTAGATTAAAACAATTCTAGATCCAACATGAACAAAATCTAGATCTAGCTAGCTCAAGATCCAAATTACAACAAAATTTAGATATTCAAACCAATTAGAACATAACCCTCACCTTAGACTAACAAATACCATTGAGTCTACGAATTCCACTGGAAAATTCCACCATTTTGGTCTAAATCGCCGGCCTCTTCTCCAAACAGATCCTCTGTTTCACACAGCAAGCCCGAGCTCTAGGTGGATGGAGAGTGCATTTATAGTGCTATTTGTATAGATGGCTCCACGTGGTGAAACGTCTACATTGGATCTGTAGCTAAAATATTTTAAACTTGATTGACATTTTGGTGTAAATTCTTTCATTAATGTATTAAAATATTATTACTCAAATATATATATATATCTAGGTAAAATAATTTAGTTCTAAATAATTACTCATCAAAGCAAGAAAAGCACATTTTGTACGATAATAAAGACAGATGATATCAAGGTCCATAACATCTCACATGAAGAAACTAATATTGTGTATACTTTTTCATCTTCTGCTCCTCCTAGATTGGCGTGTGCCCCCGGATGACCACACCAGCAAGCCCATCCTTGTGAACCTCAATGCCGCTAGCTCCCTTGCCATCATCTGCAGCTCGCATCACTATTTGTTGAGGGCATCTGCTTATCGCTGCCGTTTGATGGCTTGCAGCCCATGATGCATCAACATGTCCCTCTAGCGAGATCTCTCTCACACTCAGAATGGTCCAATGTGTTCTGCTTCTTTCTACTGTTGTGATCTTTTATCTTCGTACAGTAGTGTCTAATGGTTATGAGACACTTAGGCCTTCTTCTAACCACGTCAAGTTAAATAGATGTTTCAAACATATCAACATGGAGAGGTAATCTTGTTTTATAGTTTTCTATATCTAATCCCTCTAAACAGTTATAATTTTGCATCATTGTAGTGGAGATTTCTAGCCCGTGAGAGAGAAAAACTCAACTTCTTCAAATTCTCTACTTTTGGCATAATTTTAAATTCGGACCGTTGACTGAACCAATTAGATGGTTGGTTCATTGATTTATCGATCCATCTGCCGGTTCACCGCTTTAGTCTTTGGTTTTTAGTTGCTAATATTATAGGAGTATTTATTTGGTATTATATGCTACAATCGGTACATGTCGCAAGAGGCGACAGTACGGTTTTGATAATTTCAAATTTACCTTTAACGTGATTTTGCCATCCAGCAATAAAGGTAGAATACATGCGTGAATGAAATCCAATACTTTGCACCATCGATTAAAACAAATTGGGTTAGTTCTAGAAGTGTAATTTTTACCTCTATCATATATATTCCGTTCTTTCTACAATACGATGATGATATTGTACGTGTCCCTCGTGTGATTATGGGATTGTAATTGGGAGTGTGGTTGTATAGATATATGCATGTATACATGGTAACTTTGCGCATCAGCATTATGTTTGTACATATTACGTGAGTTGAAGTCTATTAATCTTAATCGTTATAATTGAAATCCACCATGATCAAATGGAGCAGATAATTATAGCATATATGAATGTATTATTATTATTATTTTAATAACATAATAGATTCATAGAGATTAAATGTAGCAAGAGATGTTGAGTTTGTGTCGAATATGTGTACAAGTTGGTTACGAGTTGGACTAGAGAAGACGTAGTATTGTATTAGGGTACTACGGGGAGTCCTAATAGGATACAAGTAGAGTTGGTATTGGACTCAGGTATCCTGGCCTCCATATAAGGAGGGGGACATGCACCACAAAGAGGGGGACACTACACAATGTAACCAAGCCAAGACAATGTAACTTGAAAGAGAGTTATGAGATTGGGAGGAGCGCCGTAGTCCCAACTCCATGGATGTAGGTCTCATGGCCGAATCACGTTAAGAATGTCGTATCTGTCATTGCCGATTCTACGGTGTTCTCGAGTTAGATCTACGCTTCCACATGTGATCTCGTGATTTTTACAATAAAAGATAAACAGTGTACATGATATGACTCATGGCTGCTATCACACTAGATTGAAGCATTTTATTAAGCTGCACAACAAGAGCGGCACGCTCATCTCAAATTACAGAAGGAAAAATACTACACTAATTAATATCCAAACTACAGGGAAGCGACAGTGGCAAATGATTACAAAACGCTGCGTAGACACCATCACGGTAAATCCTAGTGGAAAGAGTTTACAGAGTGTGACCATGCTTACTTTCTACGCGAGCATACCAAATGAGACGGAATAGCTGACACTATCAAAATATTTCTTTATTTCAAAAATGTGAAATGATTTATTTCTTACACCGCAAATGCGATTTTCTGACGATTAAAACACGCCGATTAAAATCCCATCTATTAACTTGGATGAATGGTGTATCATCTATGAATAAATTCCCATACTTTGCACCATGGATTAAAATAAATTGGGTCAGTTCTAGAAGTATAATTTTTACCTCTATCGTGTATATTTCATCCTTTCACAATATGATGATGTTGTTGTACATGTGCCTCTCGTACACGTGATTGTGGGGTTGTAATTGGGAGTGTGCTCATATAGATATGTATGTACACGTGGCAACTTTGCGTATTAATATTATGTTTGTATATATTACATGAGTTGAAGTCCTTTGATCTCAACCATTATAACTAGAAACTGTCATGATCAATCGAAGCAGATAATTTTAACATATATGAACGTATGTGGTAGCCATTTTTAATATTTTAATAATATAATAGATTCGAAAGTAAATGTAACAAGAAATGAGCAGTGCTCGTGGCTGCTACCTCACTAGATTGAAGCATTTTATTAAGCTGCGCAACAAGAGCGGCACGCTCATCTCAAATAACAGAAGGAAAAACACTACACCAATTAATATCCAAACTACAGGGGAGCGACACGGCGGCTAATGATTAACGGACGCTGCGTAGACACCATCCCGGTGAATTCTGTCAGAAAAAGTTTACGATCGTGACCGTGCTTACTTTCTATTCATGCATACAAAATGAGACGGAATAGCTGATATCATCAGAAGATTTCTTTATTCTGAAAATATAAAATGATTTATTTCTTACACCGTAAACCTGATTTTCCGACGATTAAGCAATCAAGACATAATGCAACGGAAGCGCTGCCACTCAAGAATGGCTAGAAATAATCTCCAGAGTTTGGTCGACTTCGACGGCGAAGCCGGTGTGACTACGGCAGCGATTTCTTCTTCTCTAGGAGGCTCGGGCCTCTGCATCTTCTCGGCCAATGTCTCCATCCCCATGAACGACCAGAGAAGCCAGACGTCGGATAGGTACTCCCCGCCATCGCCTAGGCTCTTGGCGTGCAGGTACCCTCTGCATCTGGCAGCGGAATAGCAGAGCATCTCCACCCAAACGCCCTGGATGACCTGCCACCTCTCATTCTCACCAGGTAGCTCCATCAGTGCCTCAGCAAGCCTGGATGCATCAGAAATCAGAGTACCTGTTTCTGTTCTTGTGGTTGTCGACCTCATCTCATCCTATCAATAATCTCCCGTGCAAGCATCCCTTCATCGTCGAGCGGTGCCTTGCTATCCTTCAAGATGAGCTCGCTACCTTTACTGGCGAGGGTGGATAGAACCGGTCTGGTGCCCGGCATTAGCATCTCAGGACAGATTGAAAGCAGGTAGAACATGTAGTTTGATATCTCCCTGCTGCGTTGCGTGACGTCTTTTTGGCGATCTTGAGGGGATGACTCGGGGTGGTGAAAGCAGAGGTCTATGGCGATGTGCCAGAGAAGGACGCTCTCGTCAAACGGCACCTTCAAGCTCCAGCCGAGCCCTTGCCGTTTGTCTGTATCCAACACCAGACGATGCAGGGTCCATTGGCCTCTGCAATTGTTGAACACCCTGTAGCTGGCTGTGTCGCGTATGTGCTTGATCCATCCATCTTTCACGTGCGCGTGAACCAGCTCTGTAATCTTGACCGCTGCAGGTTCCTGACCCATGTCCCAATGCTCGTAAAAGACTTCCTTACACAGTTGAAGGTGGCAAGCTTCATCAGAATAGTGGGCTTCTTCTTGAGAGCACAGAAGCGCATGAGATTGTACTGTGAAACCATGTCGTCCCATGACTCCAGTCTGGCAAAACCGAAGACACGACCGAAGGCGGCTACGAGCTCCAGTGCAGTAGTGCACCATAAAAGGATGTACGTCACCTTGACGTCGTTCTGCCTGTAATCATCCTTGTCGATCTGGGTGAAGACCGCTGCGGAGCAGCGGAAGCGAGGGATAAATACGAAATCAGAAGCTCGCGTGGAGTAGTAGAATTCGCCAGCTAAATGGTAATCTCGTTGAACCGGCTGTTTTGGTGTACAACAGGAGATCAAATATATCTCTATGGCGCTCGTGCAACATTCCATATACATCCTTACGCTTCATGATAGATCGCAGCTCTTTAAGCCGACGAGAGTATGGAGCAGGAAGGTCGGCAAACATCTCCAAGTGAAAGTGCGTTGCACCATTCTTTGCTTCTTGGTCAATGGCTACCGCCGCGGGCTGTACGCACTTGGTCGGTTCTTGTACTTATTCTTCAAGCGGAAGCTCGTCTTGTTCTACATTTGACGGGGACGCAGCGTCGGAGGCCAGCACTTTATCATAGCTACCTCTCCAGAGGGACCATGGCTTCTCCGCGAACTTGACGATGCCAAAGATAAAGAGAAATATCACCACCTGATAAAGCCTCTTCGCGAGGAACCACCACTTGATGAAGAAGTACAAGGCAACAGTGACCTTGGACACCACGATAATGGCATGATGCTTCCATAGCAGGTGGTCTTCGAGGCTATGGGCAGTTATGTTTGACTGCCCGCCTAGGTGGAGGAGGAGTACAGGTGCCCATATGAGCTCCAGGGAGGTGCGCCTCCACTGCGTTGTTGTATGCTCCAGGGCGCTGCTCCCCTCATCCGTCGTCTGCTCCTTGAGGCGGTCGAAGCTGGTGGCGATGGCGTAGATCGCCAGGGCGTCGCCCCCTACGTAAGCAAGCTTTATTAACGATCTTAACCAGGAAGAGATAGCAAGCGTACGTAGGGTGGAGCAGCAGCAGAGGAAGATCTGGATGAAGAGGCTGCCCAGGACGAGGATGCCGAGCAGCCACTCGTTCCACCATTCCTGAGCACCAGATACACCCCATCTCTGGCCTTGGCTCTCTCTCACACACGCAAGCACGCACACAACACACAAAGTCGCGCACACGCACGGAGTGAGATGTTGATTCAGACTCAACCCGTTAATCCTTGTAAGTACGTATGCACATGGTTTCCTATGCCTCCTGAATTTGTTATATCAATTGCTTACATCGATGGGCTCTTAATTGTATTTTTGCTTGACTTGGCTGAATGGTTCCGCCTTAACTTAAGATTTGCATATACTAGCCTATTTGTATGTGTATACCAGCCGGCAGTAGGTGCGCCGGGCTGGCCGGACCTGATCATATTTTAGCACAAGTGTATACCAAACACCTCGCATCGGCCCAAGAAACTAGTCTACGAAATACTTGAAAATCCTGCTTTGATCACGAACAGATTCCGATTATTCTCTCTAGCCGACCGGTAGGTGTTCATAGATAGTCCATTATTGACGCGCGTAAAACATACAGTAAGATAAGTACAGAAAATAATTAGGTCTATGCCGTCTCTCTAGCCGCAACGACCCTTGTGAGTCTGAAACGAAGCAAGCTGTGTACTAGGAATGCATCGGAATAAACACAAGCACCTGGCGGAACAAACAAAAGCAACTGACGTGCGCACCACCTCCCAACGCAAAATTTTAATTTCTGGGGATGTCTTCCTCCCGGATGCACGGAGCACCCACACCATGATGCCACGAAAGAGCTAGCTAGAGCAAGCAAGCGCGAGAGCTCAGTTGGTCAGTGATCAGTAGCTAGCTACTCCAGCTAGGACGCAGTGGAACGCATCGGAATAAACACAAGATGACCTGGTGGCGCTTCCAGCCGACGGAGGGGGCGCCGAGCATGCTGTGGAACGCAGTTCAGCTCGCATACGAGGTGGTCCGGCGCGTCGCCGTTGCGGCCGTACGTCGACGCCGCCGCCTGGAGTTTCGCGCCATCAGGTTAGCACGGTGGCGCCTCGCGCCCCTGCAAGGTTGGTCGTCGCCGCGCCACCTCACGGCACGGTGGACGAGGAAGGACGAACGTCCGACGCCTGCCTGCTTACGAACGCGCGGCCGCGCCGCGCCGGGGACTCGTCTGGTCCATCTATCCGGCCGATCGGCTGGCTATGAGAAGCCCATTAGGCCGGTTTACTGGGCTGCATACACATCGCCTAGTATCTTTCATTGCCAAAATATTGTTATGAGCATATATACGTGGAACACGTAGTATATACAATGTTCTTTTATTAATGAAAAATAATATAATTTCGTCCGAATACCCTTAAATATTCTTTTGATTAAGGTGTTAAATTGTTGATGGCAGCCACGAATATTACTACCGTCATGATGAGAATCCAGGGAGCATCAAGGGTACATGAAAACATGCAAGGAGGTACTCTGAACTTGCAACAGTAGGGCAAATGATGGAAACCACACACAGAATCCCAAGCTCCTAGTGCCCCAGCAGAGGCAGCGATAATTCAAACCAAGTAACAGTAAATTGATAGGTAATTATTATTTTTGAAACAGGAAAAAAAATTGATACGTAACCATCCGTGAGGACAGGGTTAGACGCAGTCTAGAGGAGAATATTTTAACTTGCGATAATCCTCAAATGTGTAGCTATCCTGCGTTACGTTGTAACTCTGTTCAGTTGCAACTATAACCTGAATTCTTTTTTTTTAAGAAAATCTTGCATTATTTTCTTTTCTTTTTAAGACGCAATGTTACTGTAATCTGAATGTTGCTGCTTGTATTATATCCATCTACTACTACGACGAAATGGTATATATCCATCATGGTAAACACTTCGCGAACAAAGGCACAAGCCGGTAATTGTAACATTAAACTAACAGGTAGAGTACGTGTAATGATTGATAACTGCTATCGCACGGAGCAATTTATTAAGCAGAACAGCGAAATGACACTATATCTCTCACCAAAAAAAAATACAAGAGCACACTCACCACGCGCTCTCCTCCTTCAAGCTCTGGATAAATGGCATATGTAGCCCTCTTAACCAATCCAATTATAAATCTAGCCCCCCAAATTACACAAAGCCATATCTGACCCTATGACAGGCCTGACAGGCGACACGCGTGGCCTATCACGACGCCGGTCCGCGAAGTCCAACAATCGCGCCCATCACCCGTGACACGCCATGCAGGCCGCGATGGGCCAGCCGTCGCGCCTACGGCCCGCGATAGCATTGAACCTAGCACCTCACACACATGCTCTTGCTCTCCAAACCAATTAGGCTAGTCGGTTTTCTTTCCAAAATATTAAACAATGTACTAGTTGTTCTCGCGAGCAAGAGCATGTGTGTGAGGTGCTAGGTTCAATTCCTAACTCTTAACAAATTTTTATTCCCCACACAATAGATATTTGGCTGCGGGCAACACCGTCACGAGCACCAGGCGCAACAGCTAGCCCATCGCGGTTTGCATGGCGTGTCATGAGTGATGGGTGCGATTGTTGGGCTTCGTGGGCCGGCGTCGCAACAGGCCGCACGCGTCATCTGTTAGGCCTGTCTAGCTTTCTACAGTCTGAGAGGTTAGATTTATAATTAGGCCGGTCAGAAGGCCTATAAATGCCATTTGTCCTTCAAGCTCTATGGAACTGTCGCGTCGTGCCCTTCTGTAACCGCCCAAATGCGAAGCCATTCTACCCGAGCAGACTGGCGAGATCTCTCTCCCCCTTTCTGTAGCTTCTTCATCCTGCTGGTTGGGCCTCTTTTGTGCCTTCTTTAGTTTATTTATTTTATGTTTGGTTTGTTGAGGTAAGGAGTGAGAGAGGCATTTTGTTGTTTTTCACCCGTCGTTGTATCACCGTGCCATCACTGCCCTAATGTCGCGCGTCGCTGTTTGGGCAACAACCGGCCGCTGTACAGGCAAAGTCGACGCCGCTTGGGCCCAAACGCCCTCCTTCCGTCCGCAGGTCTCTCTCTCAGCTTCTTCGTCCTGCTGGCCGCGGCTTCTTTCTAGCCTTCTCAAGTTAGTTCAGATCTGATTTTTGTTTGGTCTGTAGGAATTTTGGGGCCAGGACTTTAGAGATTTCAAAAGTACGATCAATTTAGTTCATATTTTTGTAGATTGTCATGCATCGTTAATTTCTTTTACTTTCCAACTGAAATGCATTTAGATGGTTTTCATTATTCAGTTCCTCCAATTTGTTTGCAGGGCTATCTAGTGAAGACTACAGAGCAGTTTGCGCACCTCACATGGTATGCCATTTGAGCCATTTTCCCCTTAATTACATATCATACTTTGCTCCGTTGGTTGTTCATTGTTGCTAAGTTCTTTCATTGCTCGCTTCGCGTTGGTGTTTGATTCAAGTATGTTTTGCAAGGATTGACTGTCATCAGGAGTTTGAATTCTATGGCCATACATGAATAGATTTACTAATGCAAAGTTGTACTTGCAGTAATTTGCGAGCAATATGTAATACATTGAGCATTCCTTATTTTCTGTTTTCATTTATCAGCAGGACCAGCATGAGTAGAGTTATCCATCATTCCTTTTGACAAACTGAAGCAGTTTTTTTCCTTTTGATTCTGTATGGTGCTTGGTACCATTTTTTCTCTTGAAGCAAGATACTTGGTATGGTTATTGCATATGGCATAGCAAGTGACAGATGAGCCAAGCTACTTCACTAGCCTGATCAAACAGGTATGCAGTTCTACATCAGTTCGTTCTTATTGTTTGCTGGATTGCTTAGATAACATGCAATTGCTCAGGGAGATACCAAATTAATTGGAGCATTGGCAAGGAACCTCTACTAAAAAAATGTACACCACGTATTTTCCTTTTCACCTGAATGCATCTACCCTGATTAACACAATACATATAACTCTTTTCCACCAAGATGCCAACTAATTCACCAAATGGATGTTGTTGGTCGTTCTTTGGCTCACAAGACGTACATGGATGCAATTACATACAATGCTGGGGAATATTACGAAATAATCAGTTTGGCCAACTCTCGTAAGCTGATTTTCGCATGAGAACGTTGCCAACCAACAGCCATATGGCCATCCAATTGTAAACGTTGATCACATAGAAAATGGAACACCACATCTCCAAGTCATTCTTGCTAAAGAAGGCACTGACAATAAAGGCATATACTTCCTTTTACATGCTACTACAAACTTCAATCATCATAGAATAAATTATTTGTGAAAACAAAGTGAACATAATACAATAAAAAGTAATACATTTCGTCATGCAACTATCATATTGTTACTCCAAAAAATACTCTTCCTTACTACATGACTGTTACTCATGTGTAACGTTAAGGATTCCCGCAGCAACACGCAGGTATCATCTAGTATAACTAAACAATTAGCCTCCACAAAAGATTTTTCTTAGCGTCACAGCCTGCCACATCACTACAGTTGTTTTCACTTTTCTCCATGATTCCTCAAAGAAACTGACGCCGGCACATCTCTTCCTCTCGAGGAAGCCCACTAGACCAGCAGAAGTTCATAATTACTCCTCCATTCATTTAAATCTCCTCCCCTTCTCTACAGCTCTCCGCCTCTACCGTCTGTACTTTGGATTGCAGCGACGGCCTCTTCGGATTGCCGTGGGTATCGACGAGCTCGATGTAGGCTCGGGGCATGGCGTAGGTTGTCCGCAATGACCTAGCTTGACTGCTTCATACAGCCCACCATGTCCAGATTCTAGCTTTTCTTCCACCACGGTGCCGGTGCTATCGGTCTCAAGCCTCCACCCCACGGCAATCATGGTGGGCTTGCCCTCGATCCCAATCCTCCACCTTGCTGTTCTAGGTGATCCATGTCTTTGCTGCCTAATTAGTGTTTCTTATACTGCATCTGTACAATTGTATCTTCCTGCGGACTTATTGATTTCTGTGATTCACCCGTTACTTGCACTATGCATGTCCGATAGAATGCCCCGTAGGGAATCTGATGTATAAATAAAAGTCATGATTTGCCTCTTTCATTATACTATGTGATATTATTTAAGAGGAGATGATTTCTGCAAAAGGTTTACTGAACCAAAAACTCAATTCATAGTGTGTGCAATCAATCTACACGAGCTTGCATACATGTACCTCTTTAAGACATTGGTTTCTGTTTTGTTTAAGTTAAGCTCTTACTGATGCAATGGTTGTTTAAACAACATATTTCTGCAATAGATTTAGTGAACCAAGAACTCAATCCAGGAGACTGTGCAAAGTGATTTGCTTTGTTATATGATTAATTGTTGTGATAGAGTGTTTGTTTGTCCCGATCTCAGTTTTTGCATGTTTATGGAATGACTAAATTTATATTTTAATTACCTGAAACATTAAATTATGATTATGCTCAAGAGATTTCATTGATGGTTTTTTTGCTAGCTCCAGTTACCTTAATTTTATGTTCTGACATGTCCGTATGCTTTGTTCTGTCGTATCTAGCAACATACCCCAATGATTCTATTTCACTACACCGATTGGAAAATGGAAGTTCCTCCATAACATGGGTGAGTAGATAAAAAGAGCACCCTCTCCATAACGAACATCGTCCAAACTGTGACTTTACTGTAATCATAAGTATGCATTCCATGCGCGCTGTCTATTTTAAACGCCACATAATGCATCTTTTATAACGGAAAATCACTGGGTGCACATGGTGGCATGTGCACCCATTAGTTTTAGCGATTTTTAATTTCACGTACAAGCTTCAAGAAAATCTAAAAAATTTCATACCGATATATGATGGAATAAAGTTTACATAGTTAAAATTTTAAAAAAATAATATCCTAAATTGCACTGTGTAAAAAAATAAATTTGTGCATATGCCCCCCTTTGCACTGTTCATGGTTGCCCAATGTGTTTTCTTTTTCTTTTTTGCACAGGTCAGCCATATTATTTTTCAAAAATTTAACTACGTATACTTCATTCCATCATATACCGGTATAAAAAATTTTAAATTTTTTCAAAACTTATACGTGATTTTAAAAATCAGCAAAATTAATAAGTGCATAGCCCCCAGGTGCCATTTAGCCGCACTCCTTTTATAACAATATATTCCCGCTGCGACGAGCGAGCAGTCATTTCCAAAGCGAGCCGGGGACTAGATCATGCATATTCTGCAAAGCGACCAAAGTTTTCTTAATTTGGCCAACTAATTACACAACCAACTAGTCATCCTACTTCATTCAAAGGATATGAAAAGCTAACCAATCCTCCTGCTAAAGCATATGGTCACTCGATGGAGCAAGCTCTTAGCCAGCATCCGTATCCGAAAGTACAAGGCAGACGGTGATATGAGTGTGGTGTATATGTTGAAATAATTAGCAATTTTCGAATTAACCTAATGCAGAAACATATCATGACATAGCCATAAACAGAATGAGCCAACTCAGGCGCACTAGATATGCTACTCAGAGGTAAACAGGAGGCTAAAACCCCTATCTCATTTGCATCAAAAGCAAAGCATAAACTCAAGAAAACGTACGTCGGGATAGCCGCGGCGTACGATGCAGTGTTGGCGTCAGAAGCCATGGTGATGAAGCCCTCGTAGTCGAAGTAGTCGTCCGACGACGAGGAAGTAGTCGAAGCAGCCGTGCGGTCGTCGAGGAAGCAAACCGGTCGAGATAGCCGTGCGGTCGCCGACGTAGACGAGGAAGCAGATCGTGAGCAGTCGCGCCGAGACGCTCCCCAAAAACCTTATCGCCCCTCACCCGGTACAGGTTCTCGAGAGGTGGGGTTCCGGAGGCCTGCTCTCCCGTGCGGCCGTGTACGCGGTCGCCGAGATGGGAAAGACCTGTAAACAGCGGCAGCAAAAGGAACGGAGACGGCGGCTGTGGAAAGTGTGCACGAGGAAACAGATGCAATCTGAGCGTGCCGGCTAGGGTTGCAGCTCCTCCTCATATAGCCGCTCGGGGTTAGGACGTGGGACAGGCCTGCTCTCCCGTGCGGCCGTGTACGCGGTCGCCGAGATGGGAAAGACCTGTAAACAGCGGCAGCAAAAGGAACGGAGACGGCGGCTGTGGAAAGTGTGCACGAGGAAACAGATGCAATCTGAGCGTGCCGGTTAGGGTTGCAGCTCCTCCTCATATAGCCGCTCGGGGTTAGGACGTGGGACACACGACTCCACGTTCGAGTCGGTAACAGTCCCACGATCCGATAAGCACGGGTAACGCGTCCGTTAACAACTCATGCAAAAACTCTGTCCCGAGTGGCAAAAAATTCACGCACAAATTTAGCTCGGCTCGGCTCGGCTCGATCACGAAACACGACGCGCGCGCGACGTGGCGTGGCGAGGCGGGCGGCGGAGGAGGAGTGCGCGTGAACTAGTCCTCTTCTCAAGCCTCAAGGAGGTGGGCAACACAACTCCTTATAAGTTGGTCTCCCCCCACCTCCACTAGCAATATGGGACTAAACTTCCACTCATGCCATCCAACCAAATGGGCCTTTGAGATTTTCCAGGAATTAATTGGAACCTGGGCTTTAGGCCCATTAATTCTAACAATCCCCCACCAGATCTCGGAGGCACATTTGATTGCCTTTTGTTCCAATACACTGCTTTGATATATCAGTGTTTTCAGTGGAGACCGATTAAGGTTGAACATCCACTTAGAACATGAAGATACGCTTGCTCACAACTGAACAATGGACTATGCCTTGAATTGTCAGTTTTGCGTGAACAAGTTTCACCTAATGTCCTACCAGTACTAGGCTGTCGTAGGCTATCCCTCGGATGGAGCATATAAGTCTCACTCCTGGCCTATTCATGAGCTTGCTAGAGATCACCCTCATCTCATAGACTGTGACCAGCAGTCGGGCTCACATAGGTGCGTTCTTTTTAAGACTGCTCTGTAGGACAGCGTCTTTTGCTTGTAAAAGCCACAGAACACATTAAGATAAAAATCAACCTGCCATACAGATTGCGAGAGTGTTGCATCATCAACGGAGTAGGTTAGTAGGTCACTCTCCTCCAGTTAACCAATAGCTTGTTTTCCCAGGTCCTAATTCACGGGATCTCCGATCACATAGGTTGGGTTACCACCATGGTAACTCACGTGGGTCTCATACCCATCTCCCTAGATGCAGTGTCTATCACATTTCTTGATAGCTCTTTTGTAAAAGGATCTGCCAGATTCTTAGCTGTTTGGACATAATCCAAAGCTATCACCCCGGAGTTTCTCAATTTCCTGACAGATTTCAATCTTCTCTTTACATGTCTGGAAGACTTCGCGTTATCCTTCGAACTGCTCACTTTAACAATCACAGTTTGATTATCACAGTTCATAAGAATCGCCGGTATTGGTTTTTCAACCACCGGCAAGTCCATTAGGAGCTCACGAAGCCATTCTGCTTCGACAGTGGCCGTATCCAGTGCTGTGAGTTCTGCTTCCATTGTTGACCTCGTTAAGATGGTCTGCTTGCAAGACTTCCATGAAACAGCGCCACCTCCATGAGTGAACACATATCCACTCGTGGCCTTGATCTCATCAGCATCAGAAATCCAATTTGAATCACTATATCCCTCCAGTACCCTTGGATACCCGGTATAGTGAAGACCATAGCTCGCAGTGCCTTTTAGATAGCGCATTACTCTCTCAAGAGCACGCCAGTGATCATCTCCCGGATTGGAAACAAAACGGCTTAGTTTGCTCACAGCAAACGAGATGTCAGGCCTGGTTGCGCTAGCTAAGTACATAAGCGAACCAATAATTTGAGAGTATCTCAGCTGATCTCTAGTTATTCTTTTGTTCTTTCGAAGAATCAAACTAGAATCATAAGGTGTTGGAGAAGGTTTGCAATCTGAATAGCCAAAGCGACTCAAAACCTTTTCCACATAGTGGGATTGCAGCAGTGTAATTCCACCATCATCATCTCTCAACAGCTTGATGTTCAAGATAACATCAGCTACTCCAAGATCTTTCATCTCAAAACTCTGAGATAAGAAAGTCTTAACCTCCTCAATCACCTTGAGGTTGGTTCCGAAAATCAGTATGTCGTCGACATACAAGCACAGAATAACTCCTTCGCCCCCACCATAGCGATAGTACACACATTTGTCAGCTTCATTAACAACGAACCCAGCGGACGTTAAAGTCTTGTCGAACTTCTCATGCCATTGCTTGGGTGCTTGTTTCAGGCCATACAAAGATTTCAATAGCTTACACACTTTTCTATTTTGACAATCTACTACGAATCCATCTGGCTGTTCCATATAAATTTCCTCGTCCAACTCTCCATTTAGGAAAGACGTCTTAACGTCCATTTGATGAACGAGAAGACCGTGTGAGGCAGCCAGCGAAAGTAGTACTCTAATGGTGGTCAGTCTGGCCACAGGTGAGTAAGTATCAAAGAAATCTTCGCCTTCCTTTTGGGTATAACCTTTGGCCACAAGCCGTGCCTTGTACTTTTCAATTGTACCATCAGGCCTAAGCTTTTTCTTGAACACCCACTTACATCCTACAGGTTTACAACCATAAGGACGATCAGTGATCTCCCATGTCCCATTAGCCATGATGGAATCCATCTCGCTGCGGACTGATTCCTTCCAGTAGTCTGCATCAGGAGATGCATAAGCTTCTGAAATCATATTGGGAGTGTCATCCACAAGATATACAATGAATCATCACCAAAAGACTTTGAAGTCCTTTGTCTCTTGCTCCTTGTAGGAGCTTCATTGTCTATCTTCTCATAGTTTTCATCATGTGTATGTTCAAGATATTCCATTGGAATGGAAGGTGCCGGAGTTAACTCAGATTCCTGACTAGAAGTGCTAGACATATCTCTCATAGGAAAAATATCCTCAAAGAATGTGGCATCTCTAGACTCCATGATGGTACCGACTCTCATGTCAGGTACTTCAGATTTCACTACTAGAAATCTATAACCGATGCCATGATGAACATAGCCCAGAAAGACACAATCAACGGTTTTAGGTCCAAGCTTACGCTTCTTGGTTATTGGCACATTTACTTTGGCCAAGCAACCCCAAGTGCGTAGGTAAGAGAGTGTTAATCTTTTCTTTTCCCACTGTTCAAAAGGAGTAATCTCCTTATTCTTTGTAGGAACTCTATTTAGGACATGACATGAAGTCAAAATCGCCTCCCCCCACCATGCCTTGGATAAACCCGCAGTGTCCAACATGGCATTAACCAAATCAGTTAGAGTGCGGTTTTTCCTCTCAGCAACCCCATTTGACTAAGGTGAATGGGGAGGCGTCCTCTCATGGATTATACCATGTTCCTCACAGAATAGGTTGAACTCATTCGAAAAGTACTCTCCACCACGATCTGACCGAAGCCTTTTGATTTTTCTTTCAAGTTGAGTTTCAACTTCTGCCTTATAGATTTTAAAATAGTGTAGAGCCTCATCTTTGGTTTTCAAGAGATATATATAACAAAATCTAGTGGAATCATCAATCAACGTCATGAAATATTTCTTTCCACCTTTAGTCAACACACCATTCATCTCACAAAGGTCTGAATGTATGAGCTCCAAAGGTGCCAAGTTTCTTTCCTCCGCGGCCTTATGAGGCTTACGAGGCTGCTTAGCTTGCACACAAGCTTGACACTTAGAGCCTTTGACTGAGGTGAATTTGGAATTAAATTCAAGCTAGCAAGCCGCGTCATACAACCAAAATTAATGTGACAAAGTCGTGAATGCCAAACACCAGTTTCATTAACACTAGAGCAAACATGGTTCACGACCTTATTACAGAAATCTGATAGAGAAAGGCGGAACAGACCTCCGCACTCATAACCTTTACCAACAAAAAGTCCATACTTAGACACGACAACTTTATTGGACTCAAACACCAACTTAAACCCTTCTTTACAGAGAAGGGAACCACTAACGAGATTCTTATTCATCGAAGGGACATGCTGCACGTTCTTCAGCTGCACGATCTTCCCCAAAGTAAACTTCAGATCTACCGTGCCAACACCACGAACAGAAGCATGTGACCCATTCCCCATTAGGACGGTGGAATCCCGAGCGGCCTGGTAAGAAGAGAACAAGGATATGTCAGCACATACATGAATATTAGCACCGGTATCAATCCACCAATCAGTGGACTGACTCACAGAGAGTACAGTAGGTAAATTACCATACCCGGTTGCTCCAGCTTCATTGTTGCTGACAGTCACATTGACAGACTTAGAGTTCTGTCCTTGAGGGCCTTTCTTGCCTTTGCGGTGTTTGCACTGACTTGCCCAGTGACCAACCTCACCGCACACGTAGCAAGGCTTGTTGTTCTTGTCCAGCTTCTTCTTCTTGAAGTTGGCAGTCTGAGAGGCTTTGAACTTTCCCTTGAACTTGTGGGCATTCTTTTGCACCATGTTGGCGCTGGACTGTCCCTCGGTTCCCTTAGTGTGTGTGTGTCTTTTGCCCTCGCCTTCTCTTCCACATCCAGAGACCCCACGAGATTCTCAACAGAAATCTCTTGCCTCTGGTGTTTCAGTGAAGTGGCAAAGTTCCTCCAAGACTGAGGAAGCTTAGCGATAATACACCCCGCGACAAACCTGTCGGGTAACACACACTTGAGAAGTTCGAGCTCCTTTGCAATGCACTGTATCTCATGAGCCTGCTCGACTACAGAACGGTTCTCAACCATCTTGTAGTCATGAAATTGCTCCATGGCATACAATTCACTGCCAGCATCTGTTGCGCCGAACTTAGCTTCGAGCGCATCCCACAGTTCTTTGGCATCACGTATATGTAAATACGCGTCTACCAACTTGTCTCCGATCACGCTTATAATGCCACCCACAAAGAGGACAGTGGCATCTTTGAATGCCTTTTCCTGTTCAGGAGTAAGGCCTTTAGGTTTGCCACTGGCCACCCAGTAGACGTTCATAGCAGTGAGCCACAAGATGGTTTTAGTTTGCCATCTCTTAAAATGCACACCCGTAAACGGGTGTAAGTTTCAGTGACGCAGCGAAACCAGCAGTCGAAAATTGCCTAAACATATAAGGTTTTTGGATTGTTGAAATAATTAGCAATTTTTGAATTAACCTAATGCAGAAACATATCATGACATAGCCATAAACAGAATGAGCCAACTCAGGCGCACTAGATACGCTACTCAGAGGTAAACAGGAGGCTAAAACCCCTATCTCATTTGCATCAAAAGCAAAGCATAAACTCAAGAAAACGTACGTCGGGATAGCCGCGGCGTACGATGCAGTGTTGGCGTCAGAAGCCATGGTGATGAAGCCCTCGTAGTCGAAGTAGTCGTCCGACGACGAGGAAGTAGTCGAAGCAGCCGTGCGGTCGTCGAGGAAGCAAACCGGTCGAGATAGCCGTGCGGTCGCCGACGTAGACGAGGAAGCAGATCGTGAGCAGTCGCACCGAGACGCTCCCCAAAAACCTTATCGCCCCTCACCTGGTACAGGTTCTCGAGAGGCGGGGTTCCGGAGGCCTGCTCTCCCGTGCGGCCGTGTACGCGGTCGCCGGGATGAGAAAGACCTGTAAACAGCGGCAGCAAAAGGAACGGAGACGGCGGCTGTGGAAAGTGTGCACGAGGAAACAGATACAATCTGAGCGTGCCGGCTAGGGTTGCAGCTCCTCCTCATATAGCCGCTCGGGGTTAGGACGTGGGACACACGACTCCACGTTCGAGTCGGTAACAGTCCCACGATCCGATAAGCACGGGTAACGCGTCCGTTAACAACTCATGCATAAACTCTGTCCCGAGTGGCAAAAAATTCACGCACAGATTTAGCTCGGCTCGGCTCGGCTCGATCACGAAACACGAAACACGACGCGCGCGACGTGGCGGGCGGCGGAGGAGGAGTGCGCGTGAACTAGTCCTCTTCTCAAGCCTCAAGGAGGTGGGCAACACAACTCCTTATAAGTTGGTCTCCCCCCACCTCCACTAGCAATATGGGACTAAATTTCCACTCATGCCATCCAACCAAATGGGCCTTTGAGATTTTCCAGGAATTAATTGGAACCTGAGCTTTAGGCCCATTAATTCTAACAGTATATAAGTTGTATGCATATGCTTCATACCTTAAAAATAAGCTCTAGAGAATTAGAGGAAGTAATATACTTGTAACAATAACCAATCACCTACTCGCGTGGCTTTATTTGAGAGGATTAAACGCTTTAATTTGTAAACTTCTATATTTTCCAACTAGTGTATGAATAATTTTTTCGGAAGAAATGAGTATAACCATGTTATACTCTTATACTTTGATACCCCTTTGTGTACACAACAACCTTTTAGATCCGATCAGAGTTTACGTGGTACGGCACGAGTATACGTGGTATCAAGATGTTGTTGACGATTTCTGTAGAGAGTATTAAAATAACGACAACGAACAATCACGGCAACAGAGAAAAGATTTGGCGAAACCGATCGTGAATTCCTTAAGCACGACCTACAAAAAGTACATGGGATTGTCACTCTCTCATAACCCTCTTACACCTTTTAGTACCCTCGGATTCTTGCCCTATACAAGAATCTAGTGCTAAAGAAACCTAGACTTTAATTATCTCTTATTTGCACCTTGCTCTGGATTGCTTGATTGCTTGGGTTGTATCCCTATGGCCACCCCTCATGGGTTTATACAGGTTTCCGCATAGCCTTTTTCAAAGCAACTAGGTTTTGGAATTCTAATAAGTTTTCCTTTATGATTTTCTTGTAGCACATATCTTTGAATCCTAATAGGTTAGGATGACAAAGATATGTGTCATCTTTCGTTAACAACATGAAAAAGGAAAAAAGAGAATCGAGTTGGATGCGCTGCTAGAAGGGAGCGACTAGGGATCCGGTTCTGATATGGAATCGGACAACCATGGAAACATGTTTTTCGTGAGATGGAAACATTTTGTCCATACCTATGTAACAAATCGGTAAAACCAATATAACAACGTCTTACACACAAACAGACCATGTGCATCTAACTTTTAAGGAAAGAAATCCGGTAAATCATGGTTTGCTACCAACTAATAAATCTTGCAATCATTCTTGATTTGCTTCCATACCATGTAGCACTTTTGTTGTGATGGAAACATTTTCTTTGTGTGACAAGTACATTTTTCTCATGTAATGGAAACAAAATCTTTTCATGTAATGGGAACTTTATCATGTGATGGATACAATTTTTCTGACAGATGGAAACATTTTTTCACATTATGGAATTTTTCTGCGAGATGGAAACATTTTTTTTCGTTTAGTGGAAACGTCTTTTTCTGGACAATGAAAATAATCTTTCCCTACGACGGAAACATTTTAGCATCTGGTGATGGAAACATTCCCGCACCGTCGTGGATCCCTCCTACATGGCAACGAACCAACCCGCCACTGTCGCGATGTAATCCTAAGGCTTTGATGCCGGAAAGGCCAAATCTTGTGTAATGTGATCATAAATTGCAAAGATAATTTGTGGTATGGCAACAATCTTTTGTGCCCTGGCAACGAAACCAAATCCAATGATGACACGATTGTCTAATCCTGGCGAACGATGGGCCGTGGGACTTCATGACCAATGAAATGGTGTGTGAGGTTGTCAAGCCGTGGTTCCTGAGAAACGCGCGACATGCCTTCATTGCTGGGGATCCGGCTTAGAGCGGGTGAAGGAAGTGCTGCTGGATTGCTGTAGCAGGTAGCAACGATGGCCGACAAATCTGCCGCTGGCCTCCTATGGTTGGAGGAGGGGACAGCCTACTGCGGGTGGATTAAGGGGACATCCTGCTGAGCGTGGAGAGGGCACTGCCGCGGGTGGAGGCGGGCACTGCCATCGGTGAAGATGGGAGACGTTATTGATGCCGCTGCGGAGAGATGGCCTGTACTTATGATTGGTGAATGAGGACGTTGGCATGAGGTGGAGGAGGGCACTAGTGCAAGTTGGAGGAGGGAGTCGCCACCGTCGCTGCGGAGGAGAGCCTTCCGTTGGTGCTCACGAGTGTTTTGGCATTGGTTTTCGTGTGGACATGGAAACAAATGGCAATGTACCATAATTTCAGAAAAGTTGAGAAGGGAAATGATAGAAAGAATGGTTGTCTCAAATGGAAACTCAAATCAACGGTCAGAGACGAAACCGATCGAAGCCTCGGTCTAGATGACTGATGGAAAGATTTTCACTCGCTAGAAAGCCCAGCAGTAGGATCTAGCTTTGATCTCATCTACGGGACAAGGACTTTATGACACCTACTCTATACCCTCCTCACAAGACAGTTTTAGACAAAGAGAAAAAAAATATAATACATACAGTCTACTTGTGCACGTAACCTTACGACATCTACTCTGAATCTTACTGACAACATGGTTTCAGGCAAGGAGAAAATACAGTCCACTCTTGCATGTTCAATTCTCTTTGATAATCCCGTGCAACCAAAAGTGGTCGGCCTAACCCCTCCCCCTAGATTGACTGTAGCAGTTATTGTCTTACTGATTATGGACCGATGCCTACTTGTTAACCCCGAGAGTTAGTCGGCCGAGAGGTATAGTGTCGACAGCATGTCAATTAACTGAATTTGATTTGGTTTCGACAAGAGCTTGACGAGATCAAAAAACAATTTAATTAGCACACCGAAAAGTTTACAAATATAATTTCTCGAAAAAAAAGTTTACAAATATCGTTGAAAACAGAAGCACGGGAGCATAAACAGTGAAACCCTTTGTTTACAATAAAATGCATCTGTTTGGACAGCGGAGAGACACTTCATTGGTGATAATGAAATTAGATTAAATTTTTTTGAGAGAAATGAAATTAGATAGTCCAAGGACAAGTAATAAAAGGCTTGACCGTGCATGAAAGCAACATAAAGAATGTACATAGCTAATAGCTTAGTACTACCAACTGTATTCGTAGTGAACTCTTAGAAGTTGGCCAGTAGCCAACCGATGGTTCAGTAATTAAAGTACTACGGAAGTGTGCCATATCCAACTAATTAAATCGACAGCTATAGATATTGACAGCTCTGCCCTGTGATCGAATAGATTGCACCAGTTTAAGATATGCAAAATCGTTATCTTATGCGTGGAACACCTCACTCATGCACCATTGGATCACCGATCAACAACTCGCGCTTCATGTTCTTTCCCACGCCGTTCAATGCGAAAGCGGAGCCGGCGCTAGCGACCTCACCAATAGACCTTGCCTTTGCAAGATGGGCTTTGAGGCTGCGCCCCGAGTTTACAGGAATGGTACTGGGAGCGTTAGGCCGGAGGTGAAGGCAAGTGGGACAACTAAGGCGTGTCGACGTCGGAGGAGCAGACAACGACGACCACTATGGGTGATTTGGAGGCGGATTAATGGAGGACGACGGAAAGGGTGCTCGGAGAGAGGTGAGACAGCAACGGTGGACGGAGCTGGGGGAAAAAGAGGAGATCAACCCGAGCGTTGTTTCTCTTTTTGAGGCAGCTGAGACTTTCAGAAACAGCTAGTCTAGCCATGTCTTTAAGATATTTGTCTCTTGTTCTTATAAGATAGTATAGTAAAAAGAAAAGAAAACATACGTCGGAAAATCTAACTAGCACACATGTGTGAGTTAGTCTTAATGAGCAACGTGTTCTCTTGTCATTGGATTTGAATTGGTAAGGCGAGATTAGCATGCTCGGGCTTGCATGAAGGTAGTCTGTACATATCATTTTGAGATAGACTGGAGACGAAATAGCTTACGTCAGTTGCATTATTTACTAAGATTTCAAAATTCAAAATGTTTTGTAGCTCAAACTGTTAATCTGATTTGTGATCCGTTTTCACAGTTGGGTTTGTCTCGACGAGAGCTTCTAAACTATATCCCACTTGGTATATTTTGATGAAACTTTTTGTCATCACCAGTTACCAAGTTACAGTGTGATCGCTACCAAGTTACAAGTGAAGACTTATTAGGGTATTAGTGAACGGTTATCAAGTAATAACTGAACTAATTGGGACATTGTCGTACAATTATGTAAGTTTAGAGAGTAAAGTGTAGATTGTTATCAAGTAGGAATTGATATTATCAAACCAATAGAGCATTGTAATGCAAGTTTTAGAGGTGCCGGAGAGATGTTCAATAACCTGGTAACACAATGACTATTTTCTGGTAACTTATCACTATTAATATGATAGCTCGTTCATTATAACATAATAACTATTAGACCAAAAATAATATCACCGAGACATATCAACATGGAATCTAGTTTTGAAGCCGTCCTCGTACGAACTCAACGGTGAAAACGGATTTTAGATCAGATAAATGGTTTGAGCTATAAAACATCTTGAATTTCTAGAATTAGGAGAATCTTGAAGATATCAATAATTATGTATTTTTATACAATTATACATCGTAGACTGCCGTACGTTAAGTTTATCTGGGACACGATCGGTGTGAAGCCCCACCCAACATACATATATCAAATATCTAGAATCTGGCTAGCTAGATCTTAGATAGACTGAGTAGTCAACGAGTTTAGCTGTTGATCGTTGATCTTAACGCTTAATTTAGATCTATAAGAAATGAAATATCTTAGAGCAAAATCTGATGGCTAATCTTGCTGAGAGTTAGCAATTCCAATTAGTGATGAGTTTTCTAGCGGAAATTATGGCAAACACATTGGAGTTTACGGAAATATATGCATGCATGCACGTCGGTGGGGTGGGGTGGAGCCGTGCACCCAGGCAGGTCGACGCACGCAACATATAGTACTCGCACCGTTCGCGTATAGTTCTCACTTGTAACCAAACCATGCATAACCAAGCAATTATTTCCTTTTCTTTATTACAATCAGATTGCCCTTATTAACCAATCCAATGTAGTACGGTCACACCAATTGTGTTGTGGGGTGTGTGAGGAAAAAGGGAATGGATGCATCAGGGCAAAAAGAGAGGAAACGTGAAGTGAGAAATATTTATGAACACATACACGACTGTCAACGGTGACAAGCAATTAAGCTCAAACAGATATATCGGAGGGAGCACAAATCAACATTACGATCGGTCGGGACGGGCTGATTCAGTTCAGAGCCCAGATCTGATCATGGGAAACATGTCGGGTTGCTGCGGCGCGACTGTGATGACGTCGACGACCGGGCGCAGCAGCTTGCTCATCTCCTCCACGAACTTGTCCATGGCGGGGCCCGGCAGGCATACAGGCACCACGACGCCGTCCTCGCCCTTGGCATTCTTGAACGCGACGAGGCAGCTGGCAACCCCGGGGATGGCGCTGACGCCGCCCTTCGCCGGCCCGGCGTGGCCTGGCCTACCCCAACCGTGGTCGAGGTCGCGCGACCCGATCTTGGTCACGTCCGACACAAGGTACGTGCGCACCACCGTGAAGTGCGGCCGCCCGGGCTGCACCATCAGGTCGGCCACCGTGCACATGTACTCCATGTCCACCTCCCGCTTCGCCTTCTTCACTAGCTCCACGGCGTAGCTCACGGGTTTCGCGCACAGGTCGCCAGCGGTCGACACGGCGACCGGGAACGCTAACGCGTTGCCGTAGTAGCCGCTCGGGATGGCGGCGCCGCCGCCGCTCTTGTTGCTGCCGCGGACGTTGACGATGCAGATCATCCGTATCTCCTCGTCGGCGCCGGGGGCCAGCGCCGCCGTGCGGCGCTTCCACAGGCACCCCGTGAGGACCTCGAACGTGGTGGCGCTCGTCCGGAGGCCCGGTGCGAGGTGGGAGCCGGCGGCGGCGACCTCCCGGGGCCCGAAGAAGGAGCGGTGCGCCATGTCGTCGAGGGGCACGATAGTGCCCTTGGTGTCCGGCACCACGTCGTACTCTCGGTGCGCGAAGTGCGGCCGCGGCGGATCCCGCGCGTCCAGCAGCTCGCGCCCCCACACCGGCCGCACCGTCGGCGCCGCCGCTCCCCGCGCCAGCTCCGCCACGGCGCCCAGGAACTGCACCAGCCCCGCCCCGTCCGCCATTGTGTGCTGCATCCGCACCGCAAGGACAAAGCCTCGGCACGCCAGCCGTGTTACCTTAAACCCATTAATGGCGCATGCATGCATCGGCAGTAATTAACACGCTTCATATTCCACGTACGCGTGGTGTGCCACGAAAAGAATAAGCTTTTGTACGTACCTGGAAGAGGAGGAGGGGGGAGTCAAGGATGGCAGAGGAGGCGGGGACGTCGAAGATGAGCTCCTCGTGGCACGGGAAGGGCGGCTGGAGGGCATCGCCGAAGTGCTCGAGGCGGACGTCGGCGTCGGCCTCGATAAACAGCACGCCCTCGCCGGTGCAGTCGACGGCGAGCTTGCGCCCCTCGAGTTCCCTCAGTCGCCCGGCGAACGGGTAGTAGTGCACGAGCGCCCTGGCGACGGCGCCCCGGACGACCGGCGCGGAGTCCCGGCCCCCGGCCATGGACGCGTCGTCGCGCCGAAAGAACTGGATGACGGGGACGTGGAACCGCAGCCCGTCCTGGTCGTCGACGTCCGAGAGCCGCTTCAGCTCGCGCGGCGTCGGGCCTGCCGGTGCCACCAGCACCGCCGGCTTCCTGCGCACCGTGAACTTCAACGCTGCGGACGAGCCTGCTGCCATGCACGAAGAAGCTCCAGGAGGAGGTGACGATTCTTGTGCGAGTATTCGTGTAGGCTGCTGCTAGGGGTGTATATATATATAATTACTGACGAACACTCGAGCATGCCCAAAAACGCGTAAACATAAAAATGCACATACAGTTTAACAGCTGGTCAGCAGCATTAATATCGCCATATCTCCTACTTAAACTCGTCGAAAACTCTATCGGTACCTTTTTCGAAGGCTTAGAGTTCGCTTGGTTGGACTTTTCAGCAGTTTTTCACTGGAAAAAAGCTATAACCCAACCAAATGGCCAGCTTTTCAGCAGCTTTTGTCAACGGTAGTTGTGGGTTTTGCAGTGCAAATTCAGCTGTTTGGAAAAACTGCCTTCTGCCAGCTTTTTGCAATGTACTGAAACTTCAGTGCTCATTTTCCAAAATGATGTAGATTGTTTGGATCAACCAAAAGCTATCTGTTCACTTTCCCACAGCTACAGCAGCTTTTCCAGACAGCCAGTCAACAGCAGCTTTGTCAACAGCCACAGCCCAACCAAACAGGCCCTTAGTCACTCGTCTATGCTCCTTGCTGCCTTCTCGATTTTTTGTCGTGCCCTCCGCATGAAGCACCAGCACGAGGCATGCCTCCCCCACTCCTTTTTCCTAGCGCTCGCTCCCGCTCCTCTACTCAGCTAGAGTCTAGATGTGTTACTCAGCTAGAGCCTACACTACTACAGAAACGTACATCGGAGACGGGTCAAAATCATAATCCGAGATGGTTTTCGGACACGTCTTGGATTGGTGGTCTGTGATGACTAAAACTCATCCCAGACGGTTGCTTCAAACCCGTCTCGATGTTGAATTACACAAATAAAAAAAGCAGCCTCCGCCGGCCTCGTGGTCGCCGAACCAGCTTCCATGCGTCGACGTCGGATCCAGCCACCCCCGCGCATGCCGCCACCCGCGCAAGTGTCGTTGCCTCCCGTGGTCGCTGGATCCGGCCACCACCGCGCCGGAAGGAGGAAAGGAGGGAAGAGTTCGCACGCGCCGGCCTCGTGGTCGCCGGATCTGGCCTTGTGGTCGTTGGATCCGGCCACCACCGTGCTGAAAGAAGGAGAGGAGTGGCGGGGTCATGCGCACCACCCTTGTGGTCGCCAGATCTAGCCTTGTGCTTGCCGGATCCGGCCACCGCCGCCGCGAAAAGAGAAGAGGAGGGGTGGGGTCATGCGTGCCGGTCTTGTGGTCGTCGCATCTAGCCTTGTGCTCACCGTATCCGGCCACCACTGCGTCGAAAGGAAGAGAGGAGGGGCGGCATCGTGCGCGCCATCGCCGTGCTGCAAGGTCCGCCGGTGCCTGGGGTCGGGCTCGGGTGGCGCCAGTCGGATCTGGCCGCCGGTGCCCCGGCTCGGGGGTGCGTGCCGGATCCGGCCATCAGTGCCCCGATGCGGGCAGGCCTTGCTGGATCTCGCCGTCGGTGCCCGGGCTCAGACGGCGCGCGCCGGGGAGGGAAGGAGAGGGCGAGAGAGAGGAGGGTGCAGTTGAGGGAGAGAAGGGATGGGGAGGGGACGCTGTTGAGGGAGAGGAGGGACTTGCGGATTTTTGCACGAGAGTTAGGGTTAGCTTATTGGGCTTCATGGGCCTGATTGATTATAGACGGGCTGAAAAATCAAAACCGTCTCGGATGACCTATTTATCATCACAGACAGGTGGGAAATAAAAACCCGTCTCGGATGACCCAGTTATCACAGATAGGTTATCATCGCAGACGGGTTGTTTTCTGACCCGTCTATGATGGTTGCTATCCCAGACGGGTCCGATGAACCGTCTCGGATAAGCCGTCTAGGATGAGCCGTTCTATAGTAGTGCTAGATGTGTCCTCCACTGCCCCTATCTACATACGTGTCGTGACGGACATTTGCCGTGCCGCTGACCAGATGGCGTGGTGCAAGAGATGGGCTTGGATCATCTACATCTGGCGACTTTAAGGCTTACTATTATAAAATCTATTTATACAGACGGTTCGTAATCTACGTATAGGACATTTTTCTAAACTGTCCGTATAAATATTTGTACAAATGATTATTAAATAGTCTATACAAAACACCACATACGTTCTACTGTAATAGAATACCACAGACGGTTCTTTGAACGAACCGTCTGCACTATTTGCGTTATCACATATGGTTCTTTATAGGAACCATCTGTAGTAATAGAATACCACATATAGAAAAAACATTTTTACAAACGGTGGTAGGGTTAGAACTGCCTGTAAAATCATAGTACATCTCCTGTACAATCTATATTTTGGCCTGCTCTGAAACATGCAAATCATTGCAGAATTGATAATAGTGATTGATCATAGCAGAGCTCCTCACAGCAACATACAAGCACTCAAGCACCATAGTAATTGATCCCAGCACACAAGCACACAAGCACACAAGCATTTATAATTGATCACCCATACACAAACACATTGAAAAGTAAAATGGCATTCTCAACCACGAAATAGAAATTGAAGCAATAAGTAATTCAGACACAAATTAAAGATCAAGTCATTAACATCAACTATTTTAACTCACTCCTAGAAAGAAAAGGAAGAAGTCATCGAGCAACAAAGTTGTTGGGATCATAGAATTCTCTGGTTTCCTTTATGATCTGTGAATGTATCGGACAATCTCAATGTCGAGCAAAGTTGTAAGAAACTTAAATGTTTGTAGAAGGAAATTAAAATAGGTTAGGCACAATATCATGATGATGAAAATGCATTTGAATAACTATAATGGCACTAACCTCCGGATCTACTAGACTAGAGCCAAGGATTTGCAACATATATTGGGCCATATAGTATCCACAGAGGTTGTGTAACATCCTGATTTTCAAAGCTTTTCAAAATCTTTTTATCAAAAGTCAGAGCTAGAAAATTTTGTTGTTCATTCTCGAATTAATTAAAGCTTAATTGGAATTTCACAAATTAGACCAGAATTAATTTAAATTAATCCAACTTGAATTTGATTGGCTTTTCAATTTGGAATATGTCTCCTGGAGTTTTCTCAGAACTTTCGGAGTTCGTTTGGTATTTAATCAAGCTCGGTTGTTTTTTAATTATTATTTTAGATTTCTCCTTCTCTCTTTGGCCACGCCGTCCCGGCCCATCTCCACTCGGTGCCCCGCCGCCTCATCCCTCCCTTGGGTAGCCACCCGGCCAGTGCTGCATAACGCAGAATGCGTCGCTACCCTTTTCCATTCGGAATTGGAGCCAAATATCTTTCCCTCACCCTCCTATAAATACCCCCACATCCCTTCACCTCTTCTCCACTCCCCCCATACTCTTTTCCCATGAAACCCTAGCCCCCACACCCTCCAAACAGCCGCCAACCCACTTTTCTTCCCGTGCAGTTCCTGAACAGCACGTCACACCTCGGTATTTTCCCAATTCCTGTCGCCTCGGCTATCTTTTGAAAAATCCCTTCAGTGAGATTGTGCGCAACCTTTTCCTCTACCCCTCTGCAAAATTTGGTGAAGATCCAATGGTGCAATCACCGGGAAACCTTCAAAAACTAATGTGTTGTTTGCACCCAATTTTTTCTATGCGTGCATCTAGATTGGAACAGTGCCCTCATCGCCTCGGAGCTTCTCTTAAAGATTCGTTCAGTGGGATTGTGGGAAATGTTGTCATGATCACCTCCTCAAAATTTGAAGGAAATCCAACGGTCCAATCTCCAGAAAATCAAGTTTCTTTATGCTATTGTTCGCGTCCAGATGTTTCTGTACGAACGGTACAGCGGCATTATCACCTCTTTCCCTGTTGATCCGGTGAGTCTTTGAAGAATCCCTTTGGTGAAGTTGTGTCTTAGGTATCTATAAACATCTCTATAAATTCTCACCTTCATCCATGTAGCCGTTTGTCGGGAATTGATCCATCTCCGACGTGCTATCCGCGGATGTCCAGATTCAATCTGCAGAACATCTAACTTGTCTGATCTTTTCCCACTGACTCGGTAAGAATTCTCCAAAACCCTTAGGTATGATTGTACCTCTGTGTGTCTAGTTTCTAACCCAATTGGCGGATTGCAATTTTGTTGAGCGAGCATCGCGCAGCATCAAAAATCCTCCGTTCTGTCTAGAACCAATCTATGTCCAATTTCGACCGTTTCGTGTTGCGAATGTCGCCACCACCCATATAGTTAATCTCCTATCATCTTGTGGCACATTATGCCATTCTTTTTCACCATTAATCTCTATCCAAAATCATCTGCATCACCATATGTTCATCTCTAATGTTTTCATTATTGTTTGATTACTAAATTAAGTAACATGTTATGTTAGCCTTTAGTTTCATATAGTTACATGTATGGTTGTTTTATATTTCTTTCTTTCCCTTTATATGTTGTTCATGCTTAAGAGTTTCCATCCTGTTGATCAATATGTTTAGTTAATTAATAGGTGTATCCATGTTCATATAGCTACATGTTGCATGTTTATATAATTGAATATAATATGCATATATGCAAATAGTTCTATTTTAATAGCCATTAGATATGAGTTGATTTGACATGTTAGTTTAATCTTGGTTGTATCATGAATAAAGTTGTTCTTGTCTAATGAGGTTCATATTGCATGATCATATGCCTGTACACATATAGCGTGTGAAGCATAGGGATAACAAAATTTAACATTTACAAATAACCTATAATACTATAAGCATAATCTTTGCTAAACTTATATTAATATGACCTACTCCATGTTAGTTAATCCTTGTATAATGTATGTCTATTAGCACACACCGGATTATTATTGCACATGGCACATGATTGCTCATTAGCATGTTAATGTCTTTAACCACACGTGATGAATGTTTACTAAACATGTTAGGATTGTCATGTCACCGTGTTTATAAAGTTGTGCATATATATACATAGCCCATTCTATGTTTTGGATAATAGTTTGCCGTGAATTGGTTTAGCACATTATTGTACTCTTGTTTATATTTTAATTATTTGTTTAAACACAGTTAAGTTGTACATGTTCATTATGATTTGATGTTGCATAATCATGTAGATACATATAGTTATATGTACGTATATATATAATTAGACTTAATATTGTTGACAATCTATATATTGGAATAATAATCCCTTACTGAATTATTATTATTTAATCATATCGTATGTTAGTTGATGGACATATAACATGTATGTACTCGTATGCATAGCTTGATATCTTATGTTACACTTCCATAAGGTGGTGTATACTCACATATACATGGTTAACTTTTAGGTATCGATTATAATATATGCATATATGTTGCTAATAATCATTCTTTACTAAAATATTATTATTGTTATGTGTAGTACGTGTAGGTTGATTGTTGCATTGTATACACACAATAGTATGAGTAGAGTTAATGTATGTCATAGATTGCATATATGTATGATGCATGTGATGTGGATGCTAGTTGTTATTGGTCATATAGTTTAATCACCGTTTGTATTATTAATGATTGTTATTAGATTGTAACTGCACGATTATATGTTTGGTGCTATGTTATGCCTTGTCTAGTCTCTATTTCATGCCTAGTCTATCTAGTTTGTTACATGATGTCTAATTATATGTTGCATGATAGTCCATATAGATTGTCATGTCGTCTGTTATCATTTCTAACCGATAGCATGCCAGAACCTTGCTTGTCTACTAGTACGATAGGTTATGCTTATTTTACTAGTATGTCGGGTTTCCATGTTTAATCATATGGTTGTGCTATTGTTGTCATCGACCATATATTGTTCCCAGTCGCATATCTATCCCTATCTTGCATGTGGATTAACTTTAGTCCTTTTACATGCAAATTCTATCCCATAAACCTATCCTTTTTCCAGAATGATCCTGATCCGGAAGACCATCTTCGAGTACATGTACTCTATCTGGTTGAGATATATAATCTCACACCTTCCTAGTTGTCTTTCGACAATCCTATCCATTCACCTTTGTCCTTTGACACCTATCCAACCTTGCTAGCCATATTCTTCTGGTATTTCCATTTGATATTTAATTTGGATTTATATTTATTTGCCTTGCACTTTATTGCTGTTGTGACAAATAGAAAGTAGCGAAGTTGGGTAAGAACAAGTTCCTGCAGAAGAAGACCAACTCATCAACGAAGACATGCCCCCTCTTCTTAATCATGTTGATCCTATATTTTCAAAGTCATTATATTTTATTGTTTATAAACATGCATGCTGTTTTATTCCAGTAGCTAGCGTGTCGATTGACACATTGTTACCTTTCCGCTTGTCGCCGTTTACTTGATACCCTGAGTAGATCAATATGTTATTATTTCTGAATAGAGTAGAGAAATGCTTAGTCATACTTAAATATATCCTTAGGATGTTTTGATTTGCCTCTTCGGAGGAATGATCTTTGGATCGATGATCCTTGATATTGAAACTTGTTGTTGAGCTCGCTGAGCTAAGGCCGGATGCCCGTTGTTTTCTCTCTCTCTATTCTTCCAAATTCTATTCTGGGTGAAACTTACCATCTAAAATGGTGCGGGCGATAGCTGAATCAATGTTGAAGGAGCAAATGGTTGTCCTACCCGCAAAAGGCCGTTTAAAGGAACCATTGGTCATCCGTACCGCTTAAGGCCGAAGTCTTGAAGTTGGAAAATTGTGACAACAGTATAACCACATGCTATATGGGCACTAGCTTGGTCAAGTAGGTTAGTCAGCCTTTGGTGCCGATGTTGCCGTACCGCAGAAGGGGTGGACGTAGCTACGAGGACCCTCGGCATAGATGGGGAGACCGGAGTGTGGGATGTACTCTCAACTCCGATCCAGACCCGGTAGGCATGTCACACCTTAGGGGGATCTAGCTAAAAAACCTCGTCACGGTCACTCTGCCGATACACCGATGGGCGTGTGTATAAGCCTGCACAGCTTGGCATAAGGGGATGATCGTGTCATGTGGGTAAAGTGTACAAACTCTGCAGAGTACTAGAACTAATCGATTAGCCGTATCCACGGTCACGGATGACACAAGACTTATTCTTGATGAAAAGGACATATCTTTCTCCCCCTTGCTAATTCCCTCTACCCCAGTTCTAAAAATATGAAAAGGTGGTTGGAACCTATAGATGAGTTCAGGCCAGATGCCTTACTCGCATGTGTTGGTCGTGGATCCTCACATTTATGAGAAACACCCCTGATATTAAAACTGATTTATATCAAAATGCTGCCTTCAAATGTATTATAGTAATTCAACTAAAAGTTGTTTTACGCAAATAAACCATAGAGCCTTCCTTGAAGCCTTGCATGTAGTATGGTAGGACCATCTGCCGCCAGGTGGTTTGCTGAGTACGTGAAATACTCATCGAGCATGTTGTTTGTTGGACGTGTTCAGATATCTATGAGGACGATGAAGACTATGAGGTATCTTCTACGTCAATGCTGAGGTTTAGGCCACGTGGCCTCCGTCGACTGCCTGTGGTTGAGATGGAGACATCTACGCTTTATTTTCTGCTGTGTTTCTGAATGGTAAAGGACATAAGTCCTAGTTACTTTATTTAGTCATATCGCTGCTATAACTCAATTGTTTATATTTCTAAAATGTTTCGTGATGTGTGCAGTGATATCAATTCGCCTGTGTTCATCAGTTTGATCCTGGACTGATAAGGAGATACACAGGGAGGGTCTGGAAGTTAAGTCCGGATCCTCATAGGTTGTTGCCCTGCGGCTGCTTGTGGCACTACAGAAATTTGTTTACGTGCACAGTAAATTTAGTTGTACGGAATACATATTACAACGTGTGAGAACATTATTCATGGGCTTTTGTGTTTGTACAATCCCCCCTTTGAAACATACTTTGTTAACGCCCCATTGAGCACTTTTGTTAAATTTGCGTAATTATCTGGTGGGTAGTTCTCGGAGTCGAAGTACACGACATGTTGATATTGTGGATCGATACAAATGAGCATCCAGTGGAATCCATAGTTGTATGGCAGAAGAATGAGGCGCTTAGTACAGAGAAGGAGCATGGCATGCGTAATGTACTCCTCGACTTCTTCCGGCTTGTGTTTGACTAACGTGCATATGCCACTTGTGGATCGAGGAATCCGATATTCGGATTGTCTTTTATGACTTCTTGGATCATATGTCTACACATAAAAGTAACATTATTGGAAGAGCGTATCAATGAATTAGACAGTTCATTTATCATAGATCGTTATTCAGAACACTTATAGTGTCCAACATCTTAGTAGGCCGATATCGAGGGTGTCATGACGGTAGAGGAGGGATAACTCATTGAAGGACACGGCAAAAGTTCCACCTGCATGTAGGACATGTTGCCGCTCGAACCTAGCACCGATGCAATCCAGAAGCTACTTCTCCGCATTGATTTCCTTCATGTTAAAATCATGCACAATCTAAGATACCCAACTAAGTCGCTCTAACTCGGTCTGTGTCATAACGACTGCCCCTTCATGTAGCTTGTTATCTCGGGTTCTTCTAGTATGTCTTTGCCCTTGGCCATCTTTTTCGTATTTCTGCTGGTCCTAGCTTGGCAAGAGGTGCCAATTTGGCGGCTTGTTGGGCAGATTTGCTGGACAATTCTTGCTGAGATTGTACAAAAGCAAATTTCACCTTCCGTGGAGCAGCACGAAATGAGAAGGCCTTACCGTCGCGTATTGGAGAAAGCGACCGTGGAGGCGGTGTAGGGGCAACCAGGAAAATGTACTTCTTTGGCCACTAGATTAATGTGTGGACGGCCTACCCCAGTGTCGTGACCTTGTCCTCTGGGGGAACAAGAAGTGGGTACGGCGAGCAATTCAAATGCACCATATCCACTAACACCTTGGCGTAACCCGTTGACAGTGGGACTACATGCACTATCTGTTCGTCGCCACATGGAAATACCAACCCCACGCCAGCCTCAAGCATGTGATTGGAGCCAAAAGTAGTGGGCATGAGGAACTTGCACTTAGTGGCCACCTCTATGTCGTCCACAGGTAATCTGTCGCTAGGGACATCATGTGGAAGTCGTTGCCGCCCGGAGGGACTTCATCTGAAAAGTCTTCGACGGGTAATCTGTCACTAGGGACGCCATCCAAAGTCTTCTTGCATGGATGTGCAGCTACTCCAGCATTGAGCCCCTAGGGATGAGCCTGCGAGTAGGGATGAAAGCGGATCGGATAGTTTCCATCTGATCCGAAAAAAAAGGATTCGGATTGCTCGAATACAGATATTTGTCGGATAGTTTCGGAGCGAAAACAGAAACAGATTTTTTCTCTCGGATACGGAAACGGATACGGATCTGTAGATTTCATCGGAAATGGATACGGAACCGAATATCCGAAATGACTAAAACGGATTATCCGTTTTTGTTCCGTATTTGTAGTACATCTTGCCAGGTTGGGCCTATTGGGCCAAGTTACTGCTGATGTTTAAATTTTTACTTGTTTAATCCAGGAACATGTTTTAGAGCTGATTGTATACATTGTTCCTAGCTTCTTCTCCTGTATATCAAATAATCAAAACATGTTCTTTTGAATTGTTGATGCTTATTTCTTAATTTCTTGACATCCTCCATAATTAAGAAGTTACAAACTTTAGGAAAGAAGAAACTCATTAATTATTTATGTTGTATTTTTGTATATTTTAAAGTGATTTTTGTATTTCGACAAATATTTGAAACCGTAATCGTGTCCGCTCTATATTCGCTCCATATTCGTATCCGACACTATTCGTATCCGTATTCGTTTCCGGGATTTCCGCATTCGTTTTCGGTTTCGATAAAAAATGTGAAAAAGGATATGGTAGAACTAGTTTCCGTTCGTATCCGCTCCGTTTTCACCCCTAGACCATCCCCAATGGACAAAGAATCTACTTTGCTTGGTATGTGTTTTTTGGTAACTCGTTTTCATCTAGAAGCATGTTTGATAGGAGACCTAAAAGCGTCGTGAAACTCTTGTCTGACCAACCATAGCATGCTTTAAGCAGCTCAAGCACGAATGACAGTTTCGTGTATTTTGGCTTGCATTTATAGTGCTATTTGTATAGGCAGCTCCACGTGGCGAACCGTCTATATTGGATTTGTAGCTAAAATAGTGGAAACTTGATTGACGTTTTGGTGTAAATTCTTCCATTAATGTACTAAGATCTTATTACTGAAATATGTATCTAGGTAAAGGAACTTACTTCAAATAATTACTCATCAAAGCAAGAAAACACCTTTATGTGCGACAATAAAGACACATGACATCAATGTCCATAACATCTCGCATGAAGAAACTAATATTGTGTATACTTTCCCACCTTCCCCATATTCTACTCGGATGACCAACCAACACCGCTATCTCCCTTGCCATCGTCTACAGCTCACATCACTAATGGGAACCGCCATCATCATTTTCTCAGACGGTTCAATGTTGTAACCGTCTGTGATACGGTTTGCATAGACCGCTCCGTAGAATGGTCTTTACAGGGGCATCTCATTAAATGGACTCTGCAGTAGTGAAAGTTTGTTTTACATTCGCACTTTTACTATCATGCACTTGCCGCTTTAATTACAAAAAGAGGAGGTGGGATTCGAACCATGAACCTCATGCACATAGCTCTATACCTCTAACCAATTAGGCTATTGCAAGTGATTATAACACTAAATAAAATATGGCGTGGTTGAATATACGGTAAATTAATTACCACGAGATAGTAAGAGCATATATAAATATTATTAATTTTCAAACAACGTGGATTTGGTAGGTAGTGCAGGCTAGACCAGTTTAGCTGGGTCAGTTAGCAGTGCAGGCAGCGTGCACATTGCACGTAGGTGCATATAAAAATGACTTGATGGGAAAGGGTGATTTTTGCTAAGTGGCTAGTTGACATGAAATTACTCTCTCTTTTTCCGCGAGCATGGGAGAACATAAAAGAAAAGAGATTTTCCACCCGAGCCACTGGCAAACATAGCTAATTAATACTTTTTGTGCCATGGAAAATAAGATTTTATTTTGTATGCCAATGCAAATGAGTCGAAAAGAATGGCCACCAAAAAAGATAACTTAGAGTATGTATAATACAAAGTGCTTATACGTAGATGCTTAAAAAAAATATAGAAATATCACCAAACATTTACGTAAATTTCATCTATTCCAATACAAGCTCTTCATTCTAAGTGCTTAGATAATTTATTATATATTAATTAATATTAGTTGTATATCTAAACAGCTGCTAAACACTTGTGCAATGGACTCGTGTTATAAAATAAGCATGTGTGCAATCCTACGTGTCAAGAAAAATCTAATTTATCTTACCAATCACATCTCCAAAGACCTAAACTGTACGTGCTCTTGTAGAAGCCCGAGCTAAGTGAGGCTCACGGTAGCGGCACACTAGGTACGTCTGCAAGCAAATTAACCTTGATATAAGTTCTTAATGTACCTGGTAAGTAGCTTGGGGTAGTTGCGGGATGACTGTTTTGTGCATATTAACCTCTTGGTGGGCTGGAAAAGCTTTATCTCATGTCGGCCTAATACGGCCCATGTAATACCACCCTCAGCCCGATAGACCACCCGTGAACCCTAAAATCACCCGATTAGTACATCACCACCGTTCATCCATCATCCGACGTCCCAATAACCACACCCACCATATATAAAATCCCCGCTCCGCCACACCTCACACGCCTCCACAAAACCCTAACCTTGAGCCGCCGCAGCGCCCACCCCTCACTTCCCCCATCTCCCTCTCCCGGCGGCGGCGGCTGGTGGCGACAGGATGGCGGCTTCGACAGCGATGACGGTGAAGGACGTGAACCCCCACGACTTCGTCAAGGCCTACTCCGCCCACCTCAAGCGCTCCGGCAAGGTAACAGCCCCTCCCTCCCCTCAGATCGGACGCTAAATCATCGCGTTCTTGGGTAGATCATGGAGTGTTCCATCTACGGGGTTAGCACCGATAACGCTAATCATGCGCGAGTACTTCAGATCGTCACTGTAAATGCAGTTTGGGGATCAGGAACCAGGATACGTGATTTGTTCGTTAGTCCCATGATGCATTTTGTCTTTGTTATGTGCGTGTAAGCACCTAGTGTTGGTTCCGAGGAAACACGTTTTGGAAATTATGGAAGGATGTTCTTTGGTTAGATCTGGTTGGTTTCACTCCCTGCGCATGAGCCATTTGAATGTTATTGTGAACTGCATATTCCTCGCCTTGCAGTCTTGTACTTCTGCATCTTCCCTTCGAAGTTCCTTTTCCATGTAGTGTGGAGATTTCAGATTTAAATCATTAAGGTAGTATGCTGATTAGTCCAGTTACACCAGTAATACTTTTTAGTTGCTGGGATGCTGCATGCTACCTTCGGAGTGACTTGAGTCGTGAACATCTGATCGTTTGTTTGGCGCATGGTTATTATTTCGAGCATCAGCTGTAACTTTTGGAACATTCAGGACCTGTGAAAGCCAGATGCTTCGGTGTGGACAGATGTGGTTTACTTTGTTTAAGTTTATTATCTGTTAAAGTTGATCTTGAAAATTATTGTATTTTCTTTGTTGTGATGATTAATTCAGATTGTTATGTTGCGTTGCTAATACTATGCTTGTTGCCTTGCATAATAATATGCTTGTAAGCTATGCAATTTAATGATAAATAACTAGGCTAGAATGTCTCTGATCCGTGATGTCTTATTTGAACATCACTGTTCATTATATTTGACTCAAAGGTTTGCTAGCACAGCTCTAGAACTTGTTTTTGTTGAACTTGGATTGTTATGTTAGTCTGGTTACTAGATTCATTCAAAATGTTAGTTGCAACTTTTGTTATTATAAGAAACCAACTTTCATATTATGTGAGCGACGAATTAGACAGGCCAGTATGTGAGCAATGAATTAGACAGACCAGGTTCTACCTTTTGTTCTTCCATGCATTGGTTATATTCTCTGATGCTTGATAGGGGCTAGTGACTTATTTCCTGTCATGCTCATTGGGATTTCTTTTCTAAATCTAAAATGCTTTCTTTTTGTTTAGATGGAGCTTCCTGAGTGGGTTGACATTGTGAAGACTGCAAGGTTCAAGGAGCTCCCTCCTTATGACCCTGACTGGTACTACATCAGGGCTGGTGAGAAATCTTGTTCTTTTGAATATTGTTGTTCTTCTGCTAACTTGATTATCTTACGACAGCACTTTTAATTGGATCTGTTGTTTCATTTTTGTTCTGAAGCCTCAATTGCGAGGAAGATCTACCTGAGGCAGGGTATTGGGGTCGGTGGCTTCCAGAAGATTTACGGTGGCCGCCAGAGGAATGGCTCACGCCCCCCACACTTCTGCAAGAGCAGTGGTGCCTTGTCACGCAACATCCTGCAGCAGCTGAAGAACATGGGCATCATTGATCTCGACCCCAAGGGGTAATTCAAGGCTTTGTGCTATCATAGTAGCTTGCAGTAATTTTATTGGTTATGTGCTTATTATGTTTTCTGATTATCTATTGCAGTGGAAGGCTCATCACCTCCCAGGGAAGGCGTGA
Organism: Stipa capillata; assembly: GCA_019208055.1. Lineage (NCBI taxonomy): Eukaryota > Viridiplantae > Streptophyta > Magnoliopsida > Poales > Poaceae > Stipa > Stipa capillata. The sequence continues at coordinate 65,397 of JAGXJF010003237.1, read as the reverse complement.
TCTTGACCAAGTGGCTGGAAGGGTTGCTGTTGTCCCTGAGTAGTTTCATCTCTACCTTACCGTTTGTCATGTTCTGAGGTTGAGTTGGCGACACTTTATTTGCAGTTTTGAATTAGGACATGGCCTATGTTTGTTGGTTAAGAGGAATTAAAGTTGGATGCACCTAGTAATGCGTTGAATATTTTTCTGAATGCCTAATGCACTGCCATAGCTTGTTTTATATCAAGTGAGTCTGGTGATGTTGGTTCTGCATATGGTACAAAGTTTAATTGCCGTGGCTCGATTGCTTGCACTCAAATCATGGTTTCCAGGAAATTTAACCAATGGTTCGATTTTGTTTATGGGCAATGTGAATTTGCTGTCAAGGCAAGATGGTTCACGCTCGATTCTGCACTTCCCTCGTTGTTTTATCTCCTAGGAATTTTTATGCTGTGCTTTGAGCTTGACTATCAAAGCACTGAGCTTTAGGCAAAAATCCCGAACGCAGAATCCAACTTCCCTGTCGGCTGAGGTTGACATGTGCGCGTATTTTATGTAAGAAATATCGTTCATCGGCACATTTGGGTCTCTGAAGTTCTGTGAACATAGAGCACTCCCGAAAGTTATAAAGAGACTAGTCCTGCAAGGCAGCTACGAGTGTTAAGTTGTCCAAAGCCTTTGGATCGGTATCTCTTTGGTAGGGCACAACTCTTGGTCATGAGCGGAGGCCGAAGCCTGTGCAGCTCCGCGGCCGGCGGTGACACGGCTGCATGCCGACATGCCGACATGCCGCTGCCGAGAGCGATGATGAACAGGCGCGGCGTGTACGCGAAGGATCTGCCGTGTCGAGTCTCGCGTGTCTGCGGGCCTTCGTGGCAGCCTCCCAGGAGACGTGTCAGCGAGGCAGCAGCTGCAGCTGTCTGCCTGCCTGCCTGCTCCATGGTATAGATTATAGCACAAACTACAAAGGCCTCCCTGCTTCATCAGTAGTTCATATTCATAGCTTAATTAGTGCGAATTGAAGGCGAGGGGACTGCAGTTCTCTCATCCTGAAGAGGTCCCCTGGTTCCTCGAGCTGCATATACACGCGATTTGCTTCTCATCCCCATCGTCTGAGGTAATCGTACGTTGAACCATTTATCCACTACCAGTTTCTAACTTCTAGCTTCCGATCTACGAGCGAAACTATCTCTGTATTCCTAGTTCATACACATGTGGAGTTTCATGTCATTCTTTCCATATCATTTAGATTGCATGCATGGTTGCTTGGTCAATCCGTGGGGATTAACTGATGGAGAGTGAGCTAGCTGATGATAGAATTTGCAAGTTTCGAGCGCTTAAATTTACTGCTTATTAACTAGTATCACACATCACGACCCGCTGAGTTCCGCTCGTATTACTCGTCAATGAGTTTATCTTTTGTACGTGATTACACATTACGCCTTATAAGTTCATCACTGGTAATCCAATCTTCTATCGTCCTAGGCCGCACATAGGTGGTGGGAGGTGCGATAATTAATATAACGGATTTGCTATTTCTTAATTGTTTTATAAATTATAATTTCTAAGCCAAATCTATAATTTTATAATCTTTGATTCAAAGATATACAACTGTTCCGATTGAAAGTTGCGGCTGTCCAATTAGTCATCGAATATTGAATCAGCGTTCAACAATCGTCGTTTTCTCGGTTGATAAAAAATAGGTGTATCATGAAATATGGAGCCATGAAACTATGTGTGAAATGGTTAGCGTAAAAAAGACGAATTCTCTTGGTGGTCGAGTCGACGGAAAAAATAGTGCAAAAAGCGAAATGGAATAACACAAACCTGACCAGGGGCCTCTCGTGGCAAGAAAACGACCGGTATCTTCCATCCCATCTTGGACCAAAGATTCACCCCCCAGAACTACGTGGACAGATCTGGGCCGCCCGAACCGCTCAGCCATGGGAACCAACGGCCCTGATGCGGAGAATCTGTTCCCCGGGGCCACACAAGGAGAGCATCCAGACTCCTCCCCAATCCCTTTCTCTTTTCTCTTTCTTGGTGTGCAGATCCTTCCTTCTCCCTGGAGTCCGGAGACGTGAAGCATCGACCTGCGTGCGCGCGTCAGGGGGCGGCGGAGCTTCTCGCCGTCGTTCATGGCGTAAGTGGAGAAGGCGGGGGGCCCGGATTTTCTCCGGTTTTATCTTGTCTCGATTCGTTGCTGTATTTCGAAGCGACCAACTTTTCGTCCATGGCTACTTCTTGCAGAAATAATCGGTCGCTTTGTTCGTCTTCCTAATGTCGTTTCGGCTGGCCTGTCTCCCTATACATCTTTTTGCTCTTCCGTATTACTTTCGCTTTTTTTAGTTTTTACCAAATTTAGCTATTGAAGACATGTCCTTTAGAGCCCGAAGTTGTCTTCAGATCATCTAAAGTTCTAAAGCAAAATTATCTGTAGGTATCTGTTTTTAGGGAACCGGCGACACATTTTTGTTTTTTTTTACCTTGCCGTGGCTTTGTAGTAGTTTGTAGCGAAGCCTCTTTGCGTGTCATCTTTGCATTGTGCTACTCGACGTTGCCCCGGATACGCCTATACTGATGCGCGATACTTCGCCCCGGTATCTTCCCCAAAAGCACTGATATGGTGATGTATGTTCAGTTATACATGTAGTTTCTATAGAACATGCAGAAACTTTGCATATCATTTGATTAAGCAGGAGAGTGAACAGAGTGTTTGCAGCAGACAATGACACTTTAGAAAACGAAACACTAAACTGAGACTGATCTCTCACGGTGGTTCAAGCACACGCTGCACTGCACAAACACTTGATACATCATGATGGACATCCTCGAAGATGCGACTGTTTCTCTCCCTCCAGACTGACCAGATGACAAGAATGAACATCAAGTCAGAGCCTTTGTGCAGATAACCCAAATAAAATTGCATCGCATAGTCACCCACCAATCTTGCATCGTCGTGTCTGGTTCGGCAATATGTTTGCTTTGGTAATTGCCTCCACCCTAGCTGATCTACTGTCCAGCAGCGGTGTTGAAGAGCCAACCACACGAAGAATTTGCACTTAAAGAGGTGATTTGGCTTTCCATAAGAACTTGTGACACCGCAACAGGGTTCGGCCCAGAAGAAAAGACTTATAGGCCGATTGGGGGCAGTGTGGTGCAAGGATGTTGCTCCACTTCCATGCCACTGTATCTTACAAGATCTGCAAGTTTACTAGCTCTTTCTTTTTAGTATTTTTTTTATGTAATGCTCTTTCTTTAGATTGAGTTCTGCATTTATGAGTAAGTCTTCTGCCTACTTGGGGTATTTCTCACTGTGGTAATAAACTGAGTCTACACATTTTTCTTGGAAACATTTTTTTCGTGCAACAGAAACCAGTCCTACAGTAAATTAAATCAGACTATAGATGTATAACATTTCCCTATTGATAGACCCAGTTGATCACATCGGTTACATCTATATGGCTTTTGTTGATTCATTCTCTTCTAATTGCAGATCATACTTTCAGAGCTTATTCAGCTTTTGCAGGACTACATGATTGACCCTGCTGCCCTAATGAAGAATGGTATCATGGTCAAAGATGTAGTTTCTTGTCATGATGTCTTTGATTGAAGGTTTTAATTTGTTGCACCATCACTGCGAGAATGAACTGGCTTTAAAGAGCAAGTTAAAATACTTATGTTCAGTTGGGACACTAAATCCCCTAATCCATCAGAATTCTGGATCTCAATTGCTGCGTGCATCACTGTTGGTGTAGTCAGCCTTTTGACGTTTTTGTACCTTTTCTCACTGTGGAGGCGAAAGATCAGTTTAAGCTGGATGAAAATGATTGCCAGATCAAAGAGGAGGAATTTTGAAAGAAACCAAAAGGTCCCTACTGCTGAACATGTATGGACTGCAGAATCTTTATTTCGTGCAAAAGGACTGAAGTGCTGTGTATGCTTAGAGTCTATTTCACCTGCTCAGTCCCTTGGACAAATGACAACATCAGAAAATATGGTTCACCGCTGTGATGTCTGTGGTGCAGCTGCACACCTGATCTGCTCTTCAAATTCTCAGAAGGACTGCAAATGTGTCTCAATGTTTGGGTCAAAACATGTAGTTCATCAATGGACCGTGCGATGGACAGATATAGCTGACCAGTCTGAAGAAGCTCAATATTGTAGCTACTGTGAGGAGCCATGCAATGATCTTTTCTTGGAGGTCCTATATATTGTTGCATGTGGTGCCAACGGCTGGTGCATGTTGATTGCCACTCAAGCATGTCTACTGAGACAGGTGATATTGTGACCTTGGTCCATTCAGACGCCTTATTGTTTCCCCGCTTTTTGTCAGGGCCAGGAGCAAACCTGGTGGCATTTTAAGCTCTATAACCCATGGTGCAAATGAATTTGCATCCACGGTGCGGGGACACCTCAGGAGCCGAAGTAAAATGCAAAAGCATCATAACAGATTGCCTTCTGATTCTACTGTTGGTGACAGTAATGATGATTCATCAAGTGATACCACATCAAGTGCTAATCATAGGACTACGGATTTAAAAGCAAATGGGGGCAGTGTTCAGAGGAATGCTGAGAATGAACATGACAGCAGCGAGAGTGATTGTAAGAAATCGTATCAGAACGAAGAAGACTCCATAATGATGAAACAGGAGGAGCTAAACTTAAGTACGTATTCACTGACCTGCCTGCTGATGCCAGACCCTTCTAGTATTCATTAACAGAGAAGTGGAGCTCAGCGTGGAGATTCTCTCAAGCACCGGCTACATTTCCTTTTGAATCCAGTGCAGGTCATGATACGTACCACACTAGAACTGTGCTTAAGGCATAGTCATTATTTTATTAGTGAAAATTATAATCTACTTGCTATTTTCTCTATATATGTGGTAGTTAGTTAGAGTATACTAACTGTATTACACATTGGGCACGTTTATTTACTTGAGCTCGTCAATATGCTGTTGAATCACTATATATTACAGAACTACTCTGACGATATTGGTAGCTTCCATCCTTTCTGGTGTTTATTGTAGCATGTTAATTTAAACTTTTGCTATAATGCCTCGTAAGAGCATCGTTGAACTGTGGTAATTTGATTAGCATGACATGTCACACCTGTGATGTCCTATACAATGTGAGATTAAAACTTGGAAATCGCTATCCTTATGAAGAGCAATGATGAACACAAAGCACCGCCTCGATTGCCTCCCTCCGATATGTAAGACCAGGTAGAAGAACTCATATGCCAAACAAGTAGTTGCAAAGCGCAGCCCTTTCTCTGCAGTTAACATGTCACCTCATGAACACTGCTGTATTACCTATTACTTGCTGGTTGTGAATATATGTTTGAAATTAAAGATTGCTCCATTTTGTGCAAATTGCGAGTTCATGTCTTAATCTGCACCACCACCTTAGCAATTTTGTGGTTTCCTGTGAGGCTAATGCAATGTATTATTTTTCTAGTGTTTGAGTTGAGTTCATCACAAGGGCCAGAGACAGGATTATTGTTGTTCAGAAAGGTACCACATTTCAGAATCCTTGTGTGTGGTGGCGATGGTACTGTGGGTTGGGTTCTTGATGCGATAGATAGACAAAATTATGATCACCTCGCCTGTTGCAATTCTTCCAGCTGGCACTGGAAATGATCTTTCAAGAGTTTTATCATGGGGAGGTGGTCTCGGTGCTGTTGAGAATCAAGGAGGTCTCTGCACAGTTTTACATGACATAGAACATGCGGCAGTCACCATTCTAGATAGATGGAAGGTGACAATAGAAGATAAGCAAGCAAAAAATGTGCTTTTGGTGAAGTATTTGAACAATTATCTAGGTAGGTGTGAAGATTTAGTTTATTGGGGCACTTTATGCAAGAATCTTACTTTTCCATGGTGATAGGTATCGGTTGTGATGCGAAGGTTGCACTTGACATTCATAATCTCCGTGAAGAAAATCCTGAAAAGTTCTACAGTCAGGTAGTTTCTCTAACTAATATAGCAGACTCAACAGGAGAAACAGCTGACCAGGACTGACATTGTTGATTTGTCAGTTTTTGGTGTTTAAACTTCTCAGTGCGCCTTCAGTTCTCATTGCAAGGTTGATTTCGTTGTGCATCTAACATTTTGTGTGTGTGTGTGTGTGTGTTTCAGTTCTTTAATAAGGTGCTATATGCAAGGGAAGGTGCGAAGAGTATCATTGATAGGACATTCGCAGACTTACCCTGGCAAGTTAGATTAGAGGTTGATGGAGCTGAGATTGACATACCAGAGGTTTGATAAGATGAACCTTTTGTGACCATTAGAGACACTGTCACTATCTTAACTAAATTCATGCTATGCCCGTGAATGGTTCAGGATTCAGAAGGTGTCCTTGTTGCGAATATCCCAAGCTATATGGGAGGGGTTGACTTGTGGCAAAATGAGGACGAGAATCACGACAACTTTGACCCACAGTCAATTCATGACAAGATGCTTGAAGTAGTTAGTATCACTGGAACTTGGCATCTGGGGACACTTCAGGTAAGCACGCAGCATTCAATAACCTTTCCAATGAATGAAGATGATCCTAGAGGCTAAAACACAAACTTGAATTTAGGTTGGGCTTTCTCGTGCACGGAGGATCGCCCAAGGACAATCGATCAAGCTACAAATGTCTGCTCCTTTCCCGGTTCAAGTAGATGGGGAACCATGGCTCCAGCACCCTTGCACGCTGAAAATATCCCATCATGGACAGGTTTCGTTCCTTCTGCAGTGTGCTTGATCTGATGCAAGCCTATCATAACCAGCAGAATCCTCTGAATTTTCTAACTCTGCTTTTCCCATGTTGTTCAGGCCTTCATGTTAAAGCGAGCAATCGAATCGTCGCTTGGTCATGCTGCTGCAATCATCACCGATGTGCTTGAACATGCTGAAACTAGTCAGCTCATCACCGCGTCCCAGAAGAGAGCCCTCGTCCAAGAAATGGCCTTGAGGCTCTCGTAAATCCCCGTTGTTTCCACGTGGCAAAGCATTGCTTCCTGTGAGGTTCTCCCCCGGCATTATACAAACTTTTCTATTGGCAGAATCTGTGATCCTATAATTCAACAGCAGAAGTACCTGCTCTTCCATGGTGGATGAAAACCCAGGAAGCATGTGAACACGCAGCTGCGTGGAATATTCGGTTGTTTTGTACATGATGTATATGTGTGCTGTGGGAGGTCACGGTCTTTCAGTGTGGAGATACATTCAAGTTCCATGCCCATGTTCTTTACAAATCGAAAGTGTTGGTGCATTTCGCGTTCTGTGGCTGGATAAGTTTTTGCGCTTTTAGCTGCGGTTCTTGTCTGTTTCTCTGTTATTTGTGCAACTGTCTTGGTGGTCCCTTGTTTGTTATACCAAAGCAACAATTCAGTACGTAAGATAAAATCAATCTGCTCATACCTGCGGTACACATCGCAGGGAAAAACCAGTTGTACATGGGGTACATGAGTGTGTCGAGATTTGTAAAATGACAGCAAAATTATTACAAGATGCGATGGCGGTTTGTACTTTCACATGTGATGGTGATGAATTGTACATGTACCCAGCCACATGCTTGTGGAAAGACTATCCTCTCGTCTTGAGGGTAGCTGTTCACATACATAATCTTGCTGCAGGACAAGCTCGAGCTTCGGGAGCCACCTGAGCTCGATTCACTTTTTGGCTAGATTGGAGATCGGCTTGTATATATCTGAGCCAAGTACACAAGCGCCTCTTGCACTCGGTTGAAAACTGAGTTGAGTTTGAGCCAATGTTGGCTTGCTCGTATGGCTCGAATTAACATATATTCAATATTTTACATATTATTTGTTACTTTGTATAGCTATTCTAGAGATTTTTTAGTCTTAAATATATGGAAGGGTAAAAGCAACGCTATCAATTAAGCTCTCACACGGTCACGTCACCTATTTCCATGATTTAACCTATTCTCGATCATAATTATTTTTATCCCTCTTAGATATTTTTTAATTGTATTTTATTTTAAGAATCTATAAATCAATTTACTTTTAAGATTTGAGTTATCTGTGATATTGTTTTGAATGTCCTTTAGACTACATTTGTTTATGTGGTTGTTGTGGTTTAATTATTTTAGAAAAAATGAATAGTACAACAAAGTAGGTCACCAAAATTTTATTATTTGTATTTGGCTTGAACGTGGCTAGAGATATATAACCTGAGTATGGGCCTACTATGTGGCTTGCTACCAACTCGACTCAAGTTGATATCTCATTAGGAAAACTCCATCCAAATTCCTGGTCATAATGTTTGGTCTTCAGTTTAATTTGGTTTACCAAACACTACAATCTACGTTTTGCAAATTTTTCTCTCAGCAGCTTTAAAAATAAGCACAATAACCGAGCTTTGTCTCTAGATAGTTTATCGGTTGTAACCTGATTATTTGATCAAGTCTTGCTTTGCTTCTACTAGCTGCCACAAGCCCACACTCCCCTTGCCCGAATTCCTAGATGTTACGTAGCCCTAAAGCCACCGTCCCTTCTCTTTATATAGATGCCCTAGAAGGGGTCTCTCTTAGAGGCTTATTAAGAACTTGAAGTCCATTAGAATTTGGATCTTTATCCGAATTGAGTTTCAACCATTTAAGAGTATGACCCTATAAATTCACATACACTTTGATATAGCATGCTCCTACTCAACCGATTTTTGAGTACACGTAAAGATCACATTGGACGAACCTCAATATACTTATATGCATTTCCCTTTGCCTGACGATATCGGTTAAACTCAAGGAGAGTGAGTGCTATCCTTGTTTAGTTAGCTCGACCACTCTTTCTCAATCACATGATTCAGAATCCTCGATTATGGTTAACTCTCTAACCGCAAGTAGCATAACCATGCATTTTTGAAACCTGATCAACTCAAGAGGCCTAAAGATATCTCTCCCACTGTATAGAGGGGGAAATCTCATATTGATCGACCATGCCTCATAAATATTTTACGACAAACCTGAAAGTCACCTTTATAATTGGCTAGTCATGGAGCAGTGTTTGGCAACCCCTAAGTAAGTCATTACACATTTCGAGCACATGCGATGACTCAACTCTACAAAAATATCATACATAATATATATGAGATTAGTGATGACATGTAAGAATACAAAGTTCTCTAACATTATTAATATTATTAGTTTGATATCTCCAAATTTATGATCCATAAAACAGGATCATCAACCAATACATATGTTAGCCTACACATGTTTATGAACTAGAGATCACTTTAGAATAATCATCACAAAGATAAATATAGTGTTTCACAAAAACTCATATACTTGCTAATAAATATTAGTGGCATTATTCAAGGAACAAGACAACATATTATCCAATAAATCATAAACACAAGAAAATATAATCATTTTTTATGATAGCCTCTAAGGCATATTTCCAACATGTTTGCATCCTGTTGGTACCGAGACACGTGCATCTCTCCTTTAGACTCCAGAGCAAATAATCTTATTCTCGGTTCATCACACTACCAACTAAAAAACATTCCTCTCATTCTTTTATTCTTTTCTCATCATGATCATCAACGTACTGAAATAAAGCTACATTTTCCCATGAGATGAGGCTATGATGGCCATGTCTAGCTGTTGTGAATGTGATCTTGCCTCACTAACTAAATAAATCATGCCAGTAATCACAATCCTGAAAGCACTTATAGTAATAATAATGTACTGAGCAAGCAGCTAAATATAACTCAGGTGGTCAAGTTTTTAGTTGCATTTTTGTCAGTGGGAGTTGTGGTTGCCAACTTGTTGCATGGTCAAACGCTCCCAATTTAGGGTTCTTTTTCTCTCCTTCGGAAGCCTGTCTCTCTTGGCTACGGTTAAGCTTCAGCTGCAGACACACACTCCATGTGTCACAATGTGGGTGGTATGGTTTCCTGAACACACATGTGCTGCAGATCTGGATCTGTACAAAAAATAGACATGGCCATGCTGCAACATTCGATGGCGCAATACAATTGCTTCAGCTCAAGTGAGGACAGACGTTCTTTTGGTGAGCACAGATCTGTTGGAACTTGGAACCACTAATAGGAGTCACCTTCACACCTGCCAAGTCTCATGTATGTATAGTATTGGTCTTTCCTTTTTTTCACACAGAACTTTTTCTGAAGTTGGAATATGACCAGAGCCTCTGTGTATATGCAAAATCAAGCTGGACAGCTCGTTTCCTTCCCAGACTTGAATTATGGTGTCTGCTACCACAAGGATGTAATGTGCTAGTTTTTCTGAGACTTTGAACATCAACACTATTTAGGGGACCTCATCCATTATTGGAGTCTGATTCCATGGTTTGGTTTGCAGTTATCATTTTTCAGATAAGTTAGCAATAAATAGAGGGTGTATTGCATCTGAGAAGGTGTCAAAAGAAAAACACTGGCTACATACCAAAGTAGCACCTAGACGAGATATCTAGAATAAGCATATCACACAATTGAATGGAAAAATGAAAGCAACTAGTGCCCTAGCTCAATCAATGTCAATTGTGCCTATGTGAGTATGAGACTAACTGGATTTATTTATTACTGACTTGAACAATGTTTAGCCAATTTTTTTTGCGCTATAAGTTGCATGTGTATAGTTGAATATAGTTGGAAATTATAAGAATATGTAGTTGAGCAGAGCCCACAGTCCAGTGTGGTATGGCCTGCAGACTCTCTGCTTGGCAATGAACGGGAAACAGTCCCATTCACAACCCATCAGTGTGTTGGCACTTTATACTCCTGTGTGCTTCCCAAAGCTAACCAGTTCGGCATAGATGACCAAGAAATGGATATGAAACAACACAATGCTCAGTGAGAGCATGATTAGCATATGGCTTTAGGAAGGAGGACAGAAACTACTGTGCTGCAGGCTTGCTAAAGCAGCACATAGGGTAGAGAAAGAGAGGGAAGAAAGAAGACAGCAACATGGTGAGTGAGAAAGACTTGTCCTGTGTTCTGGTGGGCAGATCAGCAGCACCTACTTCCATAGTTCCATTAGATAAACCACATGTCATCATACACACAGCTGGGTCAAGGACTTTGTGTACTGAATTTTCTTTAGCAACAATCTCTGCTCTGAAGATCTTGTTGTTGCATGTTGGTTGCTTCACTGTGCTAATCAATCATTTCACCCTGGGTGGTTGTTCATCAGCCCGTTGAGTGAACCTCTTGTCTGTTCTCGTTGGCTCACATACTTCTGGCCTTGCTTGCTCGATGCACTCTTATGCTTTCTTGTGTCAGGTGGTGTGGGTCAAGTGCTCCTGTTGCTTCTCTCTTGCCTAATGCAACCACCAGTATCGCAGTATCATGAGTGACAGTACTCCTGCACTGAGCATGCAGCACTCTACTTCAGCAAACTGCTACTGTCAGTGTCTCATCTGAACTATAGTTCAGTTAAAAACAGGTTGCTTAGCATTGACTCAAAACTGCTGGAATTAGATAAAGAGGCAGCAAAGAAACAAACGAGAAGATTATTTTCAAACTAGACAACATTTACTACTGAACTCAAGTGAGCAAGGCAGTGATAAGCTAATCAGAGAGCATTTTATTGAATCAGCTCAAGCTCTGCAATGTAGACCATCCTATGCTTAATTATTTACTGTCTGCAAAAGAAGTAAAAATGAAAAGAATAAAATTAAAGAATTGGTTGGAAATTTGATGAACCAGAGAAGAGTGTCAACTGTTCTGTATTTCCCCCAAGATCACCCTAACCTGAAACTCCAAAGAATGAATTGAACCTGAATCTGAATCTGTACATACCCCATGAGATCAAAATTTGGACGGACCATGCTTTAATCTTCAGCTCCTGGAGCTGGTAAATTGAGATCAAGAAATCCGGCAGCGATCAACGATTGCTCCGTGTCAGCAATGATGGCGTCGCCGTCGGCGTGGGCGCGCTCGTAGAGCTCACCGGCGATCGAGTGAGACCGCTTGTGCCCGCCGAGCGCCTGCCCCGAGCCGAACACCTTGAAGCAGATCGGGCACTCGAACTTGATCACCTTCTTTGCCCTCACGGCGGCCACTGCTCTGCCGGCGCCGTCGGCGTCCGGCGAGGCCGTGCTGAACGAGGTGTTCGTCTCGACGCTCTGCTCCAGCTGACCGGGCGCGACCCTGGCAGTGCGGCAGTCGCTGTTGATCCGCTTGTGGCTGGCGCGGTGGCCGCCGAGAGCTTGGTAGGACTGGAAGGCCCTGCCGCACCCCGGGCACTCGTACCGGCCCCGCTTCTCGCCGGCGCAGGTAGAGGTCGTTTTCCTCTTCCTGCTTTTGGTGATCTCGGTGTCGGCGCGCTGGAGAAGAGCCGAGCTGTCGTCGGAGTCGGCGTCGTGGTAGAAGCCGTTCGTTGCGAGGCCGTCTCGCTCCTTCGCGCCTTCTCCGGCGAGTACTTGTCTTTGGCCGCCGAGCCCCACGGGCTGGCGACGTCGCGAGACAGCATGATGAGGCAGAGCGCGACGTCCACCGGCTCCCTGTCGAACGCGTCACGCGCGAGTGGCGGCGCAGGCGCCGGCACGCGCATCGAGCGCCGCCTTCGCCTCGGTGCCGGCACCGCCATCACGACCGCCGCCTCACTCGGGATCAGCGTATCCTCCTCCAGATTCGTTCTGACGTCATTGCCGTCAGCATGGGCCGCATCGCCCGGTGCATGGCGACGCACGGCGTGGCCGAACACCGGACGGCACGACGAGAGCTGCGTGCCGCGGTCACGGCATGCGTCCCCGCGGCCCTCGTCGTCGCCACTGGCTGACCCCGAAAGCCGGCGCGTCTTCTTGGGTTTTTCCCTCAGACCATACACGCCGCGGCCCGCTCCCGCGACGTCATTAGAGGCCAGCACGCCGCCCTGTATCCAGCGCCGCTCGTCGTCATCATCAGAGTCGTCGGTGTCGTCTGCCGCCGCCGCCGCCACCTCCGCGAGCGCGTGGGAGCGCATGTGGCCGCCGAGTGACCGGCCGCAGGGGAAGCCTTTGCCGCACACCTTACAGCCGTGCCGTGTGGCGCGACTACTAAGCACTACCACATCATCCATGGCAGATCGATCGATCGATCAAGAAACTAATCAGCTCAAGAAGCGATCATCAAGAAGCGATCGACGGAAGAGCAAGAACGTACGTAGCCAGGAGTAATCTCGAGTGGATGGATCAAGAAGCGGTCAAGCAAGCTAAGCTGGGAGAGGAAAGATCCATGGCGCAATGAGCTTGGAGCTAGGGGAGCTAAAGTAGTGGCAGTAGATGGGAGGAGAGGAGGAGGTTATGCGATGGGTGGTGCGGTTGGGGAGGAGAAATCGGAATGCATGCAATGCAAAGCAAGCAAAGTTAGCAAACTGACAGGAGAGAGAAAACAAATCGAGCACAGGCCAGTAACACCTGGGTCACTGGCTAAGTCGGATGGGAGGCAGGTACGAATAGAACGGGCCCTTCCCCTTAATTTGGGAAGAGCCGAAGAGGTGATGAGATATTATTCTTTTCTTGCTTTCCACAAACGCTAGGAATGTGCTGGTAGAATGAACTTTCGATTTCCTAATAATTACTCGATAGAATTTTAAAAAGAGGGTTAGATATTGCGGCAGCTCTAGACCGGCTTGAAATCAGGGTGTTACGAGTAGTGAGTAGTATCAGAGCTTATCCTCACGGTTACATAAGCATGTACAAATCAGTTACATAGGTATATGACACATGGTTTCTATGGGTCTAAGTGGACACAAAGCATGACATATATGTCGGTATTAGACGTGTGGTTATATGTCAAGAGAGAAAAATCCTAGTCATTTGTCCTAGTGTGGATATGTTGTTAGCTCATCGACAAGGACATCGGGTCCTTTGAGGTCATTGTACATGACATCCTGGCAATGTCTGGTTAAGATTAGACCCAAGTGGCCGTGTATGTGTACAAGAGATTGAGAAGGATAATTTTACCCTATTAGTTTAAGATGAAGAATATTCAGCATATAAATTTTAGAACTCCAAAGCAAACTAACCATAGGTTAGACACTTTGTATGGTTCAATTAAGAAAAATAAAAATGGTTAGTTATATAATATGTGATAAACTACAATAATGTTAGGTCTAAACTGGTTTGTAATCTAGGGCATTACAGCCAAGTGTCCAACTGTTGTGAGGGCAGGGCAGCGGTCGTAGGATCCCCGGTGGCGGAACTCGAGGAAAATAATGCTGGTGGAAGGGGGGCAAGGGACGGCTAAGACTGTTCAGAAGGTAAATCAAACTACTATAACAAAAGGAAATTGTGGCCTTCAAAGAAATTTGGAATGCTGTTATCAACATTGGGCTGATAGGGAAGAAGGCATTGTGAGAAGATGGACAATCCGGTGATAATAGGTCTACATGCTAGGTGTTAATCGAATTTCTTTTTCTTGGGCTAGGGCCAGGGCCCAGGGGCAGGGCCCTGTTAATCAAATTTCTTTTGCTTGTCCCAGGCTAACCCCAACATGGGAAGGACGAGATGGAGGTAGCGAGTGGTCGAAGCGACTGGCACTATTAACGTAGCCCTCGATGTCTTTCAGCTTTTGTGGGAGGCATTATAGCGATGGAGGCACACAAAGGGCCGGTCATGCTAGTGTAATAGTGTTGGTGTTGATGATGCAAACATGCTAGGTTACGCTGGAGTTAGCAGGTGGTGGCAGGGTGTGCGTCGGGGAAAGAAGGAAATAGGATTGTCACGTCTCACGTGCTAATCATACAGACTGGGTGATGGGTAAATTTCATTAAATCTTCTGTAAATCAGTTGACTTTGGGGATAATACATGGGAGCAACTGAGAAATTTACACAAAGATATGTACTATTTACCTTCAAAGCCTCTTGCCAGTCATCGAACAACTATAGGGGAACATGCATGTCCTTTATTCATGATCATAGAATCTGGCTGTCTTCCTTTTATTCAAAACTACAATATATTTGTATATAAAAGGAGAGATTCACTCCTCTTTTATCTAAAATAATAATTGAAAACTAGAATATAAGGGTCTCTTTGACTGCAACTAATTTTACTGTATTTCGTAACTAAAGAAACCACATTGGCCACGAAAGAACTATCCTTGTCCCTGACATAGCTCCTAGTAGAGTCTCTGTTTATGACCGCTTTAATAGTTTTGACAAGTTTCTTAATATAAGAAACCAAAATAGAAGGTCCCGAGCTTGTGGCAGCATACACTTGGATCCTTCCATTGCTCCATAGCTACAGAATCCCCCACCAGCCACCAAGCAACTCTCTCTTTGACCGTATTCATTATTTTTCATAAGTTTTAAGAATCTTCCTAATATAACCGAAATAGGATAATAGGAACCTCTGACCCCACCAGCTCATACAGGCACCCCTGAAAATACTGACACAACTCCTAACACGGTCTTGCTCGGGATCCATGTCCCATATTCACATGATCCACTATGAAATTAGGAAAATCTTCCTATTATGGCAAACCGTGATTAAATAGAAGGGCTTCTTGCGTGAGCACTGTCACAAGCCATGTGATAGCTGCTTCTCTTACCTACAGAACATTTTGCCGCTCATTATAAAACTCCACATATCCCAAGACAGAACTCCCAACCCAAACTTAGCTCGGGAACCGTATCTTGTATTCATAAAATTTTGCGGAGAGTTTTGAGTCTCTCCCTGGTGTTCAAAACTAAAACCATATTTGAAATAGAAAAAACAAAGGAATTGAGATGGTATGTCTTATAAATTCTATATAAAATTAAAAATATATGAATAAGAAATGTTAGCCCTTTGAAATGTAGGATAGGAAAAATATAGAAAACTTTTTGAGTTTGAATTAACTAGCCGTTAGCTAGCACCTCACTCTTTAGCTAGCCGTTAGCTAGCGATGCACTCTTTCAGCTAGCCGCTACCTTACATATACGCAAGTATAGGGCTTCATGGACCCATTTCCAAGCTACAAAAAATGTACAACACTCAAGCAACGTCTCAACAAAACTGATTGATTATCATTTAGCAGCTGGCCGTAGAGGCAAAAACTTGTCGGCAGTGACGAGCATGGTGGCGTGGCTAAAGATAACATTATCTTCTGATGAGCTACTCCATTGCTATTTTTGTTTTATAAATTTCCTAACTATACGTGTATCTCTAGCCTGGATACATCTATTCATAGAAGTAGAATAGATGAACCACATTTTTAGTATTCCTTGCTGGTTTGTAGTTCTCATTGCCATGGATCCAAGTTATAGACGATGATCACAAAATGAAGATGAGTTCATGCTATTTGTTCTCCCGACCATGGAAGGAAGCATATCAACCGAGAAAACACCAATGCATACATCTCATCTTCTAGGAGCTATTTATGTCAATGAAATTCTAACTGAACACGAGAGCCTATCTCAGAGGCAATTCCGAATGGAGGTTGACATTTTCTATGATTTAGTTCGCAAGCTGCGTGAAAAGGACCTCCTTGCTGATTCATGACATGCATCGCTGGAAGGAAAGGTTGCTATATTCTTGTATACAATAGCAAAAAATGCTAGTAATCAAACCTTACATGATACGTTCTAGCATAGCGTAGAAACAATCAGTACACACTTTGGCGCAGTGCTTGATGCAATTACAAATCTTACATGCATCTATATACGTCCACCTTCTCTTCAACCCCATCATATCTTGAAAAGACCACACTTCTATCCTTATTTCTATGTAAGAACCTGTTTTCCAATTCTTTTTATTTCACAATGGTAAACATAGCATGATTGTTTCATGTCTCCCTCAAAATAATATCTTATGAACAAATTCTATGTATGTAGGATTGCATCGGTGCTATTAACGGTATCCACATTCCAATGACTACTCCATTGGATTAGCAAGAATCATATCGAAAGAGAAAACAAACACTCTCACAAAATGTTATGGTTGCTTGTGGCTTTGATCTAAAGTTTGTACACTTGCATGCTGGTTGGGAAGGATCAGCCTCGGATGCAAGGGTTCTACAAGATGCACTTAACCATGGGTTTCAAGTACCTCCCGGTAAATTTTATCTTGTAGATGCAGGTTATGCAAATACACCACAATTTCCGGCCCCATACCGTGGAACTAGGTATCATTTGCAAGAACAAGGAAGAGCTTGTCAAAAACCATGAAACTATAAGGAACAATTTAACCTTCGCCATGCACAACTATGGAATCCCATTGAGAGAACTATTGACGTAGTGAAAATGAGATTTCAAATATTGATAGTTGCTAAACTCTATCCGATTGAGAAACAAGTTGACATATCAGTTGCATGTTGTGTTCTATACAATTTCATATGCCTTCATGATGGAGATATGTCATGGCTAAGAAATGCTACTCTAGAGATAGATCCACTTTAGATTGTGGATATGCCCAGTGGAGACCAGAACTACAACTCTGATGTCGGAGCATTTAATAACACATGTGAAGTAGAAAACAAAAACGAGATTATATAGCAAATAAAATGTGGGATGATTACATTGCAAGAAGAGGTTGAAATCTGTATTGCAGATCTAAGATTAGCTAGGAACTGTGTGTAATTTTTTTAAAAGAGAAGCACTATGTAATGTAGTTGGATGATTACTTACCAGTATACTTTCTAACATGCTAACTTGGTCCTTGATAGATTTTATATCCCATGGCTGAGCAGAAGTATATTTCCAACAAAAGGCCCAAAATAGAACACCATTCACAAGCCCTACCTAGTAATATGTTTGGTTATCCCCAATTTGTCTTGTGACCCAACCCAGCCTTAGTGCATCACTAGAAAGTGATACGAAAAGTTCTCTGTTTTCCTTACTTTTGAATATATCTGCTACCTTCAATAAATCTGACATATGTAGACCTTGTAATCCTTCTAGTGCTTTGACACACTTGGGGATGTTGTAGGGATCCTCAAGCTTCTTCTCCTCAATAGCTGCAAATCGATCTATTTCTTCCTTGCTGAGCTCCAAGTATCTCTCATGAAATTCACCATTCTTCTTTCTCTTTGTGCGTATTGAGTCATGCATCTCTGGTGTTGTAACAGAATGGGAAGGCGTATGTGTAGAGCGCATTGGGGGTTTAGATGAGCAGTGCTGATGGGAGAAATCTACAGTGCCAATCTCACACTCTTCGTCCAACGCAAAAGTCATGTATGGACCATCAACACCATGCATAGTAGGTGAGGATGATTGGACATGCACATCAATCCCTTCTAGTGGTGAGTATGTTGATGGTACACATGAAGGGTTTATTGCCTTGTTTGCATAGTGGCCCATGCCATGGCGATCCTTCCCATCGGCATAACGACCTGCAAGCCAATGCAACCAGCTACTAATTACAAATATTGACACAAGAATGAAAAGACTATTGGATAACTAATTATCAAAAATTACCTTTATAGAAAGCAAACAAATCATCAAAATATGGAAATGATTTATCTCCCCATATGAGTGCATCATTGTTTCTACGCTCACCAAATGTCTCCCAAACTTGATCTGGTGCAACTACCATCATTGCATTAGGATCTCAACTAGAGCCACTTTCACTCACCAAATCTTTCACACTAAGGACGTCTTTCACTCTTTCTTAAGGTTCTATTCTTCCGATTTACTTGGGAAAGAGTTAACGACAAGTTAAACTTTTCATTCATTCTATTAACAATACAGGTCCATGCCTCTTTCCTCCATGCATTTTGAGTTCTGTAACTTGGAACATTATAATTTTTTAATAGCTAAATAAGAAACATCTTCATTTGGTAACTCCATCTAGCTCTAGGAAGACTTTGTGGTCCCTGAAAAAAATTGTACATCAAAAAGATAGAAATTTGCAAGGTGACATGATGAAGCTAAATCGCTCTACTAATGTAATTAAAACCAAGGGGACTAGGTACCAATATCTTGACGATGCCTTGCACCCATAAGGCCTAACTCTAGATCATCATGTCATTGCGTACCAACATCTTGACCAGGCCTTGTACTCCCCTGAACAAACTCCAAATCAATTGTAGGAAACCCATGCCGCTCAAGCTTACTATGCTGCCCAGCCATCTGAAAAAGGTAAGCACATCCGAGATCAAGATATGTGTACATGCACGCACAGGAGAGGAAGATGCTCACACCAAATAAACTCACGGAGACTGGTAAATTTTAGAGCAAATTACGTAATCAAATATACTAACACAAAGCTAAAAATTGTGCAATAGAAACTAGATCTAGCCATATAAGTACAGCATAACATGAGAGATACCTGTAACTTCTAGAGCAAATCACTTAATCAAACACTAATCCGAAGCAAAAAAATTTGCAATAGGAACTAGATCCAGCCATATAAGTACAAGCATAACAGGAGAGCTAACAATTAATTTAACATGCTAATTGCCAGACATGGGAGCCTGCACGTCGATGGTTGTCGCCCGCGAAGTGCGTGCTGCATGACTCCTTGCACTGTGCTGGTCGCTGCTTGCTGGTAGCCGATCTGCACGTCGCCCGGTCAATGCCTGTTGCGTCGGACGGGGACCTCGACCCTATCGCTCAGCCACCGCTAGTGCTAGAGTTCACGTCGTCTGTTTATTAGGGTGCGAAAGGCAGATGCGTGTTGTTTTCTTTTGGTGCTGGGCGAGCCTTTATGCGGGCTTTTTGGCGTTGCGCGCGAGCGAGTGAAAAGTTCACGCCAGGAAAGTTTCCATCGAGTGGGAGTGGCTATTTATTTTCCCGTGAAATGTGAAGCATAGAAAACCAATCCTATGGAATCCCTTTTTCTATCCTATGTTCCAAAGGGCACCACAGGAAAGTTTCCTATGAAAATCCTATCCACTAAATTTCCTCCAAAAATACTGCGTTCCAAACGACCCCTAAAATATAATGGTTTCTTTTAGCCCGCTGGCAAATGCTTGCACTCTCATTTCTATCACAGCTCCTAACATAGACCTAGTTAAAAAATACTAGAAAGAAGGCACTTTCTCCAAAGATCACTTCTTCTCCTTTTGTTGCGTGCCACGTGGCGGCCATACGAGTGACCGGGGGTGCTAAGCTGATTCTTTCCTTAGGAGCGACACGGGCTGCGATGTGTAGCTTTTTTATGAATGGAAATTCAAAGTGCAATAACTTTTAAACCAAACGTCAAAATTACGATCTGATTTCACCATTTTATATCTCGTGGTGAGGTCTTTAAAATTAGACCACACTCTTATATATTTCAATAAATTTTTTTGACGCCATTTTTCTAGTGGATCTACTTTTTCACCAAAGCACCATGACTCAATACAATCAATAGCAGGTGCTACATCATATGTTGCCTTTGACGAATGGGCGACCTATGTCTCTCTTTCAATATTATATGAAAATTGAGGCATCAAAAGCGCCGTGATTCGGTGCAGCTGGTAGTGGATGGGCTATTTGATAAGCTATATTCCCCAGATTTTGGATCAATTTTGTCTGATCCATTTTAATTTGGGACATCCGCGTATACAAATCTGCAAAGAACCGAAATAAGTAACTACAATAGAAAAAACCAACAAAAAATAAACACATGACAATGAAAACTGGAGGCACAGCAAGTGCGCTCCTAGCGCACCACACATGTGATGCTATTGCTCCACGGAGGGCGCCATCCACCAAGCACTCCCCATTTTCGTAATACGCCAAACCAAAATAGAAGGGCCTGGTCTCGTGGGAGCACACTCACTCGTGGATGATTCTGCTACTTCATAATGTAGAATTCCCCTCATTGCCACCAGGGAATTCTCTCTTTGCCCATAAGACTCAACTCCACATGGTCTTGGCTCGGGACTCATGAATATTCCACAACTGCATAGCAGATAAGCTCATGCAAACGCTCTACCATACTGACACGGTATTATCACGGTTACCATGTCCCATATTCATGATCTGTGTTACGTATTTTTGAGAATCTTCCTAATACGACAAACCGAAAATCAAATAGAAGGGCTTCTCGTGCTAGCAAGGTCGCAAATCCCTTCTGACCTACATCACCTCCTGCTGCACACTGGACAATCCTAACTATCTTTAAGACATAACCCGTGACACTGTCTTGGCTCGGGATCCATATTTTGTATTCATGAAATTTTGCATTAAATTTTGAGTATATTCCGAGTGTGCAAAACATTTTTTGTGTGGATACGAGGTAGTGGAGATAAAATCGGCTTGTTCATAACAAATGGTGTTGACATCTTCCACCCAAAAACGGTCAGAAATCTTGTACTCATTAAGCATTGTTATTGACATATCTATGAGTGTTCGATTCTTCCTTTCCGTCACACC
Organism: Stipa capillata; assembly: GCA_019208055.1. Taxonomy (NCBI): domain Eukaryota; kingdom Viridiplantae; phylum Streptophyta; class Magnoliopsida; order Poales; family Poaceae; genus Stipa; species Stipa capillata. Next base: position 44,186 of record JAGXJF010003237.1, on the reverse strand, counting down.
ACTTTGTTGTAGAGTGTAGAGAGATGAGAATTAATGCTTAATCCCCACTTCATCCAAGTATTCTTCAACTTGTGTGTTCTTGAATTTTGGTCCATTGTCACTTTAAATGTTCTTAATGGTGAGCTTGAACTCATTTTGTACATACTTGACAAATTTTTTGAACTTCTTTTACGTGTCACTTTTTTCACTAAAAAAGATCACCAAAATATAGCGTGAATAGTCATCAACTATAACTAAGTCATATTTGTTACCTTTAATGCTTATATATGCAATAGGACTAAATAGATCCATGTGGTGTAGCTCCAATGATCTCGTCGCCGTCATGATGTTTTTGACGAGGTTTATGTTCTCTAACTTGTTTTTCAGCTTGGCAAGCGCCATAAATTCTATCTTTATCAAAAATAACACTTGTTAGTACGATGCCGTAGCTATCCCATACTAGACTTAGCCATCAAACAAGTCTCATGGCTAGTTTTGTCCAAGGTGAAATCTACAAGATAAATCTTGCTATTATATGATCTTTGAAAACTAAGTAAGAATTATCCCTTCTAAAGACCGTAACATCAACATCGGTAAATAAGCAATTATAGCCTAAGGCACAAAGTTCAGAGGCAGAGAAAATTTTAATTTAAAGGCTTAACAAGTAGAACATTTGATATGGAGAGATCATTGGACATAGCAGCTTTACCTAGCTCTGTCAACATTTTCATGTCGTGACCTATCACTTGTGAATTGAGAGAACATATTCTTTTCTCAGGTCATATGATTAGTGCATCTACTATCAATCATCAAATTTTTCACCGGAGGAGTAGTCCTATAAAACGAGTTTCAAGTTTGGGATATAGCGTGGAGTACCCGGTTTTAAGGACCGGATAAACCCTCGTGTTTACGGTACTGGTCCCATGATCAGTAGCCAGTACACACAAGTTGCCTTGAATATCATAATCATACAATGATACATAGTCTGATACATTGACCGGCAAGGTCTTTAAGTTACACACATGGCCTATTGGCCGAGTTCAAAGAGTTATGCAGCGGAAAATAAGATACATGTGGTTGGCGCCCATCAGTATGCCATACCCCGACCGGTAACCGACTGGGGTAAGCCCTAGTCCTTGTAGTCGCTATCGTCTTTGGAGATGTACTCCTCTTCGTTTGGCCAAATCAACAAACCAGGTGAGTACATTGAATGTACTCGCAAGCAATCCCGCAGGGAGTGTATAACGGATATATATTCATGCAGGATTTATTTTCAAAGGAGACATACTAGCCTAGGTTGCATATTGTGCGGAAAGTAAGTCTTTATTAATAATATGGTAGTAGATTGAAAAGCATTTTGACAAACCTCGTCTGATGACAAATTCAACAAGACGGTAGATAACAGCTACCACCTCCCACAGCTTCACACCAATCATTCATACCAATTTCCTCGCACCATTGTCGCATGGCACGACCTCAATCTCACTTCTACGGCTCCCGCTACTGACGCGTAGCTCATACCGCACACTGCGGGCACATCATGCCCACGTCCTTAAACCCATGACCCATATTTTGAAATCGAAGCAAGTCTAATCAGGGTGTGGCTTAAACCAAGTCGTGTCCATGACCGCGGACGTGGCTATTCGAGTAGATTCTTAACACTCTACAAAGGTTGTATGGCTTTACCTACACGGTGCGATTCTCCCTTGTTGCTAAGGCCTGGTAAGTACACTTCACGAGGTGTACCAGCAGGGATAACACAATGAGACTTTTCGTCCACTTAGCCCTAACGACGAACCCACCAGATGAGTCTTTCTCGCACTACTTGTTAAACCACGCCACAATGGGGACCCGTTTTTGTGTCGAACAACTTCCTACGCTAAACCGCGAGAAGGCTCTCTAGAGTCTGCCCACTCTTTGCACTTTCCACCTATCGCCTACGGGTTCGTACGCTAGTACCAGATAGAATATTTGGTCAAGTCCTTCCCATAAAGGACATGTGGACGTACGGTATAAACTTGGCCGAGCGGCACTTAGATTCAGTCCTTAACTGATCCGAGCAAGACTCCAATTAATCCCAAGTCACACAGGACCGGATTACTAACAATACCACATAAAGTATCCTCATTTCGACAACCGTCCTCCCAAACACCACCTTATCCAAATCAACGGCAAATAAACCAGATGTTGAGGACTCCAAATAAGAAAAGAGGCAACATGTTATGCATGGTCATGCTCTGGACCTTACGATCCTTGGAGTTCTTGGAGAAGTAGGGTTTGGTATGCATTATCATGAAATGAAGGTTTCTAGTGGTAAGGACCAAGGTGATGCTCACCACTTAATCTCGATGCTTGTCATAGTCACATGTTAAATGGAGTACATTGAGTATGAATGTTCCCAATTATTTAGTATGTTAAGATAAAGTCCACTAGACCTATATTCGATTTTGGAGATGGGGTTATTTAATGATAATCAGGGTGCATAGGAAAATTCACGATCATTTGTTTTTCTTCCAATTTAAATCGACTATATGGCTCACCCGAGCTGTAGAGGGCAAATGTACAAGAATGGAGTTAAAGTGCTCTAGACTCATGCTCAACATTTTACCTAAAATCCTTTTTAGCAAGAAATGGCTATTGTTGTATATGAGGAAGAATACCATGGTTTTTAAGCCTAATCCAAATCATGCGCCCCTTTAGCTCAAATTAAATTGCAAAGGTGATACTAAGTGTGAAAACAGTGCAACACCTACTTAAAGCCCTCTGGAATTATTTTAAATACTTTAGCATTTAAAGAAAAAAACCTAACTCAAGAATAGGTTCTGCTATGTTTGTATTCAAAACCGTTTGAAATTTCAAAAAAGTTTCTATATGGAAAAGTTTGGGAATATTTTTGTGGTTTAGGAACCGGAAACTCTACTAAGAAAACCGGCCTAAAAGTCGCTGAACCGGTCGAACCGGCCAGATCAGCCTGTCTGGTATTAATAAACCGGAGGAACCAGCTTAAATGTGCTTCCCGATAGCATAAATATGCTTTCATACTGTCGGATGCGGAAGCTCGGCCGGGATAGCATAAACGCGTAATCATTTGTTGGATGCGGGATAGAGTGAATGTGCATTTAGTCTATCGGAGTCGGGAAACTTGGTAGCAATAGAATAACTGCGCTTTTATTAGAGTGGAGGCGGGAACTTGGTTGAGGCCCCGCCACTTGGTCTGACTCTAGGCCTGTCGGGCGGCCTGGCCCAGCTGGTCAGCGCCCCCGGTGCCTAGAGCCTTGCTGCTTGAGGATGGGAAGGGGATGGCCCACCTGGTAGCGGGACAAGAGGACTGCCGTCGCTCGGGGTAGGGGCCGGCGAGAGCTCCGGTGGAACTCCGGTGAGGTTTAGGCCTTTTTACACTGGAGAAGATCTCGGGAAATTAGCAGGAGATTATGATTCGCGAGACGGCAAAGAACATATTGGGTCAGCGCCCCCGGTGCCTAGAGCCTTGCTACTTGAGGATGGGAAGGGGATGGCCCACCTGGTAGCGGGACAAGAGGACTGCCGTCGCTCGGGGTAGGGGCCGGCGAGAGCTCCGGTGGAACTCCGGTGAGGTTTAGGCCTTTTTACACCGGAGAAGATCTCGGGAAATTAGCAGGAGATTATGAGTCGCGAGACGGCAAAAAACATGATGGGGCAACCAACTTGGCTTGGGAAGGATTGTGCGGCTCGGATTCTTGCAGAACCGAGATGGAGGAGAATATGACTGCTGAGGAAGAAGAAAAAGGCTCGGGACCAAATTGAGGATGGTTGTGGCTAAGGGGAGATGAGTGGAGTGGCTTGAGCTGCTCATGGAGCTTGGGGCTGTCTTTTATATAGGTGGAGCACGGGGGGTGTTGTTGATGCCATCCACTAGGCTTGCTTGGCATGGCTATAGTGGGGGTCCGGGAGACTTGGGTGTGGTGGCATGCCCTGAGGGAGTCAAGGGGGAGGTCCTAGACACGGTTGGCGTGCTACTGCTGCTTGGAAATGATGAAAAGTGAGGAGATGCCACTGGTTTGCATATTGTGCGCGTCCAGGACAGGGTTAGAGCGTGCTCTGGCATGCACACATTGGCATGGGTGCTGCCCCAGTGTCATCGGTCACATTCTAAGCAAACTATTCGCGTCACGGGTTAAGGTCTGGCATATAAAGAGGATCTGGAGCAGATGAGGCAAAAAGGGGAAGTGTAGGTAGCTCGAGCATGCATGCCACTCATGGCATCAACTAGGGTTTAGAAGGACAGAGGCACAAAGAGGCTTTTGCAGAGGTGGCCAATGGCATCAATAGACTTATGGAGAGTAGGGAGGGGCCTGGGAGCTTTGTGGACTGACTCTACCACCTTTTGACCAAGATTCCATGTGGATAAGTGTTTGGGCAGAAGGTGTTCAATATGTACTACTCAGGATTCTTGAACTGAAGCTGGTGATATTTTCACACATTGGTGTTTTTGGATGTATATTTCATGATGTATGATTTTTGGTGATTTTTCTGGGTATTAATTCTAGGGGTTGCAGTTCAAGTGCAAATTCAGCCTGTTTGGTATTTCCAAAGTTGTTCAGAAAATTTGCATTGGAGTTCTCTATTTTGCTTTATAACTAGGTGCTAATTGGTCTTAGGTATTCTATAGAATTTTTTTAGAATTATTGGAGCAAAGGAGACGAACGGAATCATGCTTTTAGGGTTTACGCTTTAGAAGAAAATAAATAAGAAAAGGGTGCATCGTTAGGGTTTAAAGGGTGGGGGGCCATATATCTGACATGTGGGCCCCTGGGGGTGTCTGGTATGTCAACTTTGGTTATGTGCTACCATGCTTGCTTGCATCTGCATATATATGCATATATGTTGGTTAATTTGGGAAATGTTTGAACATGTGGTTCGTGAAAATCATGTGAAGGTTATTGTACCTGCATATATGCACATATATGCTTGGCGTCGGGTTTTAGTTATATGACAAGAGGTGATGCAAAGAAATCACGAGAGGTAAAAATGCATATAAAAATAATTAAAGTCTTAATAAGGACCTAATTTTAGTGTTTTAAAACGTGCTGAAAACTTGGGCGTTACATATAGGCACCCATCTTTTCATGGATCCTTGCATGTTAGTGATAACTGATTTTGGCACCTAAATTTTGCTATTTTTTAAGCCACTATTTCTAGTGCCAACATATTAGGAATGGACAATTCCGTCCTTACCTTTCCTAAGCACATATGGTGCATCAAACACACCACCACCAATTGTCTTTTTCAATTCATGTTTCTTTGTCTCATGCCCATAAAAGCGTAAGGTCTCGACATATTTGCCCTTAGCATGAATGAACTTCATCTTGGGATATTGATGAGGCAATCAAGTCTTACCGTTATTGTTGAGTTTGGGAGTAAACCCAAGTCCTTCATGGTTGAAGTTTTCAACTTGATAGCTCAATAGCTCGTTGTGGGCCTTACTGCCCTTGTAGACTTAAGTAACCCAAAGTTAACTTGACCTTTTAATTTTTTTTTATTTTCACTTACGAAAGATGATTCATCAAGAGTAGACTTAGTAGCACATTTAGATCATGGCAAGTTAACATCCACAATAGATACACTGGGCAACTCACTAACAAGCGAGAAAGTTGATTTGAGCTTATCATGAGCTTGAGAGAGATTTTCATAGAGCACTAATGCCGGCCTAGGAAGAGGATTAGATCGGTTGCAATAAACTTTCCCTTATAGGTATTCTGAGGTTTATCAAATCTAAGGAAGCGAGGTGTCGTGGAAACGGTCACAGTCTTGAGATCATTTTATAGAATTTCAGTGAGTGTCTGCGAATGCTTAGTGCGTTGATATGAAGATGGCTGGTTCTTGATATGACTTGTGGAGACAAAACTATGCTAGAACTAAACAAAACTGGAATTAAAAATGCGAGAAATAACTGAGATTTCTAATATGATGAGGGATAAGCTTAGGAGTGAGTTTCACCTGTAGATCAGAATATAAGTATATAGATCATTAGCACAATTATTATAGCATCGATATTCAAGATAAATAATCAAGTGGGCAAAACATCTCAAATTTACCTACGTTGACATCTGCCTACTCATAGAATCTATTGTCCAACCATGGTCATGAGCACGAATTATTCCAAGAACATCATGTGGGTGTGAGCTCATTAAGGTTTTCCTTCTCATGGATGAGGGTGACCTAGGTGCAAATCTTAGGGGCAATTGCATGACGAATCTTCTTAACCACATAGTTGTCGATTATCTCTTTGCTTCCAAGTCCCTTGATCTCATTGAGAAGATTGCTGAGGCGAGTGTACATGTCACTTGGAGACTCATTGTCACCCATGACAAATCAATCGAGCTTACCCTTCAACAATTAAGTCTTGATTCTCCGACGGTTGAGGTGCCTTCATGAATTTCGCATAGAGTTGTCTAAATTTCTTTAGCACTCTCAAGAGTGCACACCGAATTGAACTCTTCTCCACTCAATGCAATATTTATTGCATTGATGGCTTGAGCATTGGCATGGATGAGTCTATCTTCTTCGAGTGTTGGATTTTCCTCATCAACCACGGTACGCCGTACTTGCACAATGTGCCAAATGAAAGTGTTGACGATTGGTAAACCGCCGATCTTACAGTAATCGTGATCAGAAGATTTGTTGAAGGGTAGGGACCTAGGGGCCGTTGATCAAGCAGCACTGGCTCATAGAAGACAATAATTTTATACAGGTTCAGGCCTCCCTCGGGACAATAGCCATACATCTTGTAGGTATATATTGAATATCGAGTAGAATACAAGGATTTGTTACTGTCTAGCCTAGATGGGATCTAAACCTAGTCGAAAATCTCCATGGGCTGATTAGCTGGAACTCGACTTCCTTGAGGCGACGGATCTTCTCTGGGATGTCGGATGGAGGATTGAGAAACAACCAGGGCTCAATCTCTAAAGGCTTTGGCTTCTTCTTCTGGCTTCTCTCTCTCTCTCCCTCTCTTCGTAGGGTCCTCAACCCCTTTTAGGGGGGTACTTTGTATCTGATACGAAGTTGTCTCCGACCAGGACTCGATCATCCTCAAACATAGGGATAGACTTCCTAGTTTAAGGGGTATCCTGGTATCCTACGAGTGATCTCCTTATCTCCTAGAATTCTTTGCGGATGTGTCAACTGTTCTGGATATCCAGGATATTGTATATGGATACTACCTTACATATGGTACAAATATACTCTTCATCATCAGAAAGGGTTAATTTAAATTAAGTGCATTTTTATTTTGTGCTTCCATGATGCATAGTGTGTTCCATCAAGGCAGGATGCTATACTGGATGAATCATCAACATAAGAATGACCATTGTTATGGTTATGGGGTGGTAGCACGGAGTTGTAATTGTTACCACCACTACCACTACCACTAGGTTGCCTACTAGCCACCTCCGGCTCAACATCTGGCATCTTATTCTTCATAGGCGGTGAAGCCTCAAAAGAGAGACCTTGCTCTGCTACTAATTAAAGGATCAAGATTTCGGCTTAGAGGGGAGTGATGAATAAGCGATTGAGCAATTTTAAACTTTTCTTGTAGTTATGCGGGATTAAAGATTGTCCAATGCAAGAATTACATGAACACCACCAGATACTAGTCAATTACAAGCACACCAATAATACAAGGAGTAAAGCTTGCACAAATTAAGGGTGGAATGTAGTAACCTAGGGAGGCACGATGATTTTTTGCTGAAGTTCGGATCCTTGGGGGAATCCTGCATTTTCATTTGTGGAGCTCGATCACTTTGATTTAGAGCTGGCTTCCTCTCAAGCCTTTATCCATCGAGGACGCACTTTGCGTCTCCTCAATCTCTTCTTGGTGATCCTTCTCTTGACAGAGGTGGATCCCAACCTTCACAAATTTCTGGAGGTTCACCACAACTTGCTTGGGAGCTCCCAAGGACTCCTGGTCGTCTAGAAGACCCCAATTTTTAAGAGTAAAAGGTGCGTTAAAGACTTGGAGATGAACTCAATGCTATAGTGCTCAATTAGCAATAGTCTCACACTTGATCTAGATCTTTCTCACAAGAATCAAGGAGTTTGGCTTGAGGAAGTTGGGAGAAGCTCTCTTCAGTGCAGGATTTCAATGTGGCAAGAAGTTATGCTTGGATAGGAGAGGAGAGTGAGGGTATAAATAGCCCACTCAAGAAAACTAGTTGTTGGCTGCAGAAAAACACATGCAGAGTATTAGGGTCGGGGAATGGAGTACCGGCTATATAAAACCCAATGGCTGTAAAATCTCTCGGGAACCCTCAGACAATTTCCTAGGTTACTAGTTCTCAGAGTGTCCGTAAAACACCAGAGACTCTAGATGAGGTAACAGAGAGAGTGAATCTCCCAGAGACATGCCTAGATACTCCGGCTGGAGACAAGCCCGGACACTTCGAGAAATTCCCGGATACTACAAGGAGGGGTAACAAAGAGCAGCTTTCCCCGAAGTCTCTGGTCCAGAGACTTTGGCCGATACTTTGGCCAAAATTCAACTTTTGTTACTGTGCCGGATACTCTCGAGAGACCTCTCGGACACTCCCACCAACAAATTTACGCACTTTTTTGGTTTAGAATTTTGGGTGAGTTCCTTTGAGAAAAGTGTTCCTAATTGAGCATAAAGGGCACTGAAAATTCCTTCCAACCTTAGAGCACATACATCTTTATAATAAAACTTTTCTTATACTGAAGGTGACTTTCTGAGTCACTAAAACTAGGAAATGAGGTACAATCTTCACAGAATCCTTGCCATTATACTTTTCATCTTTTTAGGAATCATCAATGCTGGTTGGATCAATCATATGGGAGTAAAATCTGTTCATATACTTACATGCACATTAGTCTCTTAATCATTTATCATTAACCACAAAAACCCACTTAGAGGGCCTATATGCACTTTTAGAAATGTTCTACAATTCTTGTTGCACAAAAAGCTCCAATTCTATTGCATTACTGTTTGTCTTTTGTTGCAATCAACTAATTTTTTTGTTGTAAGAATATATTGATGCAACCTCGACGGTGCCAGCAATGGAGTGCAAGAGATTGAGTGATGTCGGTAGGGGTGATGTTGCATGCAACAACATTTTGTTGTATAGGTGTACTTGAATTGTTGCAATTGTGCAAAATTTTGATCTTGCAAGATTTTTGTGTAGTTGTTACATAAAGGTTTCTTGATTATGTTGCATAAGAGGATCTCTCATGTTACAATAGTGCAAATTTTCTATTGCTTAACAAACTTGATTTGTTGCAATCTTCTACAAATTTTTGCTTAAGGTCTCTCTACATTTGTAGCATTGTTGCATAAGCATATGTGTTTTGTTGCAACCGTACAAATATTGTATTGCAAGGCTAGGTCCCTGAAACAAGCTATTCCTGTCATATCCATATCTCTCGATGAGCACAAGGAGGTAGCGGCCGTCGTGCACACGTACTCGCACTCCCGCCCCGAGGTGAGAAAAGGAAGAGAAGAAGGTGGAGAGCAAGGGCGCGGCCAGTGCGAGAGAGTAGCAGGATATGGCAGAGGAGATGAGGTGGGGAGAGAGAGCTCTTTGTAGAAAAAGACAGGAAGGAAGGAGAAGGACATTTGGTTGTTGCGATTGATGCATCGAACGGTGGAAAAAGGGGTCGTTTCAGGCTCCGGATCGCCCCACCGACGCCTAGTCGTCGCCACTCTTTAATCCATAGAGACACACGACACTATGCTAGTATTTTTTTAGGGATACTCTTCGTATCAGTCGACTGATCAAGCGAACAGATCGATCAGGCCTTTAGTCTGCTTCCAGCGCCTCTCTACACCTATCTCTTCATCCTCTTATTTCCTCCATGAAATTTCATTCTCCTCCTCCTCCTCATCCTCTTCCCCACTGGACGGTGGAGCTCGTGGAGGAGCCGTCTCGATCTTGTGTGTGGTGCTTGATGTTGGGCTCCAAACGGCTACTGCGGCGCCACCGAGCTTGGGAAGACGACAGGGTTGTATGGAATGGGTCTGGACTTGCCAGATCTAGTGGACGGCAGGGCTCCAGCGAGCTAGATTCGTTGGCAGCGAGCTGGAGGGCGGCAAGTCTAGTGTCTCGAATGTTAATGGGAGAAGTTAGTGACATTTGAGATTTCTTGATGTCACTGAGGTTGTTTTTACATGTTGTAAACGTATATTTTATTTGTATTATACATACAGATGGTATGCTGCAACTATTCTACATATCTGTTACATAATTTATCTGTATATTGTAAAGGTGTTTTTACATTTTGTATATACATATTATTTGCTGTTGCTAGTACTTTTTTATATATATACCAAACTAAATAAAAGGACCTCTCGTGGGAGCACACTGACAGGTCCTCCTCCTGCCTGCTTAACTGCTGAGCCCCCACCGGCCACCAGGCAGGCAGGTCTCTCTTTCCCCCCGTAGGACTCGGCTCGTACCGCGGTCTTGGCTCGGCAGCCTAGACGAGCTCTTCCTTTTGCCCTTCCCATCCTGTCCCGCAGACACTGCAACTCGCCGCAGGCTGTTTGACCCACCATCGATCCCTCCCCAGAATCTCCTCCTACTCCCCCACTTCTAGCTCTCTCCGTCTCCCACAGTCACTTCTTGATGTTCTTGGCGTCCTCGCTGCCCTCCGTTGTCTTCTTGATCCATTCTTGGCCCAAGAATCCGGAGCCTTGATCCATTCCTGCGCGTGTTGGTCGATTCAGCGGAGCCGTTTGGTTCCCCGGTTGATTCTGGTAAGAAACTGATTCTTCCTGGTGTGGTTACACTTTGTTTGCCCTCTACTTTTTTCTTTCTTTCTTCTTTCTGTTAAAGCAGTTGAAAAAAGATGCTCTTCTTTGCAGCAGGTAGGTGCTAGAGTCCCTGGAGATGTCCGGGATGCAGGAGCAGTTCGAGATCAAGTTCCGGCTGCCGGACGGCACCGACATCGGGCCCAAGCAGTACCCGGCGGCGTCCACCGTCGCCACGCTCAAGGAGACCATCATTGCTCAGTGGCCCAAAGGTTCGCTCCTAGCTGCCTCTCTACCATTATTGCTCGTTTTTAGCCGTGGCGACGAGAGTGACGATAAAGGTTGGTTCCTAGCAATGGTGAGTGGCTCTAGAGTTGAGTGATTGGTATTCGTGCGGCGGTCGCTTTCTCGGATTCTTCCTCTGTTGGAACGGCCACCATTTAGCTTGGAATCTTCAATCTTGAGATGTGCACCGCAGTGGCGTCGCCATCAGGAGAACCAATAATTGGGGTTCCTGCCTCGACCAACTGGATCACCATGCGAAGCAGCATTCTTTGATAAGTTCAGTCCGATCTGTTTTGGCTACTGTCAATCTGTACTATGGCTGGTAAAAATGATAGATTCATACTGAAGTTGAATTGACGAATCAATGTGCTGAGATGGTCGCAGCAAAATGAATGTTTCCTAGGATATGTGTACATATGACAGATGCAAGCTTAATTCTTGAGGGAGAGTGGGAAGAAGATAGCAGATGGAGAAGATAGAACTTAGAAATACAGAGTAGGTAGGGATGTAGATCAAATCTTAAAGTTCAAGGGAACATAGAAGCTTCCTATGGAGCAGGTGAGAAAGCAGGGTTGGTTCAGAAATGTCCTGTTCTTTTACTCAAGTAGTTGGTACTGTTTCTGACTGATAAGCTGTTCACGAGTTTGTTAACACTGTAAAGCTAAGCAGTGTTTTGGTTGTAACATATCACGTTCAAAACTACTAGATGCAAAATTCCCACCTCCCTTTTTATCCATCTATGAATTTCACCTATTAGCTACCGTTTGTCTTAATACCTTTGCTCATCCTGGTCTTGACAAGCTGTACAAGAGTTGTACAATCTTGGACATGGTGAAATGTGAAAAAAGAAATAATATGCATGTGAAGCTGCTATTGATTGGATGCAAACTTTAATTAGCTGAACTGTATGGTATTCGAAGTAGGAAAAACATTCCCTAAAAATAGTAGGAAAAATATGGAGAATGGGTACTGTGTTTAAGTGACAAGCAAATAGCAGCAAAGGAAAATGGCATGTAGAAATGCAGTCTCATGGACGCAATTCCTCTCTAGCAGGTATCCACCATTTTGATTAAATGTCACAGCTGAACCTCAACATCAAACACATTAACACAGCCTAGGAGCAGGATAGTGTGCTTGAGTGTCAACTGTTATTACTTTTGATCGATGGCAACTTGTGCACAAGCGATATTACTTAAGAAAAGTGAGTGGTTGTGCTTGAGGCCAGGTGCTAGATTTCCTGTTTTCATAGTTGGGTGTGCTTGGATCAGTTTCAAAAAACTACACTACGATAACAAGAGGTGCTTGAGGTTGCTTCTCTTGATGGCTGGATATCTAGTTGTTCAGAGGCCAACTGTTATCTAACGATTTTGTTTAGGAGTGAATGCTCGTAGTAACAAACGAAGGCAGAAAGTACAAGATCCACCCCTGACGGCAACCACTGCTGAGAATGTCCCAACATATACAGATTTGCAGCAATTGAAAGCTACATAAACCACTCCTTGTAAAATGCCCTGTTTTCCAATGGAAGGATAACACGCATTGACAACAGTAGACAACTAGCAACTACTTTTTTTAGTGTTTCAACCACAGTAAAAAAATACTGGCGCACTCTTAGACTAGTACTTACTTGATGGTCTGAGAGAGCATTTGAGATTTAGGTGAACTAAGCTAGTACTGTGACTGACACCAAGACTAGGATTGCACACATTACTCCCTGATTAGCAGTTATATTCTTTCATATATCTTCAGAAATTTTAGGTATAGAAGTGTCAAAATGGATTATGTATCCAGTCAGCAAGATAGAATTATTAACTTAAGTGGATATAACTGTTTGTATACTTGTGTGTGAAATCAGATTCTTAATTTAAGGCATATGCCCACTCAATTGTGGTTTCCACTAGATATCAAGCTAACTATGTCTAGCATGTCCGGCAATGGAGTATACAGGTGTATTTTTAAGAGAAATTTTAAACCATCCCCCTGCAGACTTGGCAGTTTTGAAAAATGCCACTGGATGTCTCAATGACATGTGGGACCACAATCAGTAGCGTTTTCCCAAAATGCCAACTTGGAGTGGTAGTCTCGTGAACAGCTGTGCTCTCCAGTTCCCCAACAATGGAGAGTTGGGGACCAGACTTTCATGCAGATGATATCCTGCTTGATGCCAGCTAGAAGTGGTGCTGTACCATTCGGTAGTTAAATTTGAATGGATGATTTGGAACCCAATACTAAGCTGGAACTCATCTGGCAACTAGCTGGTTGTCTCTGGAGGCCAGTCCAAAGTGGCTACTTTTTAACTTGAAGTATTTTTTATGTTTATTGCTAGGTGACGCATTTAGTTGCTGTAATGGTAGTAGAGGGTACTTGGCCAGTTCTGCGGACTTCAACTCTGATCCACTGCTGATTTGCAGGGAGCATGCCTGACATGACGCTGGATCCAAACTTCATTGTTTGTAGTTCCCATTGAGCAGAAACCACTGTTTTGAACAGAGTCACTATATCATAATTTGTGGTATTTAGTATATCATTTAGTGAAACTCTCTGCAGGCCTACTTATTTGCCAGCTCTCTGAATGTCTCTACTCTTTAAGCCTGGGATAACCTGATGTTATCATATTTGACTTTCATTAATTATGTATGGAAAATTTTCATCTATAGCACTAAAAGCAGTACGGAAAAATTAATATTATGTCAACTCTGTTGGAGCGTCCTTTGCTCTCTATTTTTCTGTCAGACAAAGCTTTATGATTGAAAGTGTGAAGTGATGAAATAAAACATGTTACTTGATGAAGTCCCATAGTTTTAGTTGAATAATGACTTAAATAATGGATCATGCAGCCAGTCTACTAATCGGAGAACTATCATTACATCTCTGAGACAATATTAGGAAGACAGCCATGGTTTCCGTTTCCTCATGTCCTTTAGCCCATTTAACGGAATATAATCGATCTTGTGCTGGTGTGCTAATATGCCAAACAATTATTTGACTGCCTTTTCATGAATATCGCTTTCACCATCTTATCTTGCACTTAATAAGCTTCCATTTCCAACAGATAAGGAAAAAGGTCCAAGGACTGTGAATGACCTGAAGCTTATCAACGCTGGGAAGATTTTGGAGAACAACAGAACCCTGTCAGAATGCAAAAGCCCAATATGTGACTTCTCTGGAATGACAACTATGCATGTAGTAGTCCGAGCTCCGACTTTAGACAAACAATCTGGTAAGCGTTCTGTCCTTTGCAATGTGATGCTGCTCCATCGGGAATCATTTAATTAATTTGTTTTGTGAACTGGTCACAGATAAAAGAGCAGCCAAGAAGGCAAAAGATTTCAGGTGCGGTTGTGCCATCATGTGACAGCTTTGTGAATAGTAGCACTAAGATGAGGATGTTGGCTATTTAGTCCTCCCTTTTTCCGCTCTTGCTAGAGTGTTGTACGATGTTGAGACGGGTCCTCCTTCCATTTTCTTTCGCTGTATCAAGGGCAGTTGATTGCCCATAATCTTGAGCTGCATCAAGTACAGAATCTGAAGACATTAATTACTAGTGTCTAAAAAGTCCATCTTATCCAACTTTGCATTCTTCAGAGCCTCTTCTATATGGCCGTTCAGTCACTTGTGTCATCGTTATATACTGGTTGATCACTTGTATCCAGTAACAATCACATACTGGTGGTAATGTTTAAAAAAAAATTTGTGAGATGGATATTGTACAACAGCTCTACGGGTGCATAGCCTCAGGTTCATGAAAATGTACCAACTGACAGTGGACCGCCGGATTTTAGGTGCAATTATGCTTGGGTGATAACAAAAATCTCTGAACGGAGTTTGCCAAACGAGAGATCAAGAAAAGTTAGAATCAAGCTGCAACCAGGTTGGTGACCTTCTGAACACCTGAACGTAGCAGGCGCCGCGGGGTCAGATAGTTTTGTTTCTCGGTGCTCGGGCCAGATATTTGGGTCTTTTTTCAACCTGGAAGGCTTCAACCATTTTGCTCCCTTGCGTGCATTTGGATCGCTGCACTCGCTTCGACGACTACAACGGATCCCTATACATAGGCGCATGATAAGTAATAATCTATTCACTCGCGATCCAATGGTTATGCTTTACAGTTTGTTGGGTTCTACATTATCATGATGCTAAGACAGTCTAGAACAATACTTTCCTCCCAAAAAGTAAATTAAACAAATACTAAAAAAAGGCATGAGACAAATTGATGTTAGCGCCGGCATCATTCTCTTTATTGATGTGAAACTCTGATGTACAAAATTAGATGATCTTGCCCCCGTATATAAAAAGAGAGCAGGTCCTCCCTCACTAAGCAACTAGTAACCACGCATGTATAAGACACATCTTGATTAATATTAATTAAATAAAATAAACTAGATCCACAAAAAGTCTATTAGACATATACCATAGTATAATTTTATCAAAATTTAGAAAACTCTTTTTAAAATTTGCTATACTTAGGTATTTAATTAACACTTACAATCTATCTAGAATTGAGAGGAGTGATGGGGAGCAACTATGGCCGAAGAGAGGATTAGGACAAGGTGTGATCTGAAGAATGTAAAGAGAAATTAAAAGGGCTAGATTAAAAGACGTAAAGCATATAATTAAAAGAGGTCAATTTTTTGAGTTAATGTGTAACTAAAACTAAATTTGCAAAGATCAAGTTAAAATTATGAGCCGTTGAATTATAATTAGATCAATGGTTCATGTCCTTTGGACGCCACAAACTCGTATTTTTATGCTGGTATTGATAGATAATATGGGATTAAAAGCATTAGCGTGTCCTTGTGGACCCTATCGTAGACCGATTTAGGAAACGTCAATATTAAATAATTATTCAACAATGCTAGCATCTGAGCATGTAATGATGCCATACTCATGTATTTTAAAAGTATCATTTGAAAAAACCTGGTAGGCAGAAATCGGTAAGAAAAGAACGTACAGCTCTAACAGCCTGAGTCACTACTACAAAGATTCATCATAAGTTCAGAAACCATATCATAGACGGTTTTCTGAACCCTATGTAAACATGGATCTACGATAAACAACTTGAATCACAGACGGTTCGGACGATTCAATGAGAATCATATGTGTTGATGAATTACAGAAACTAAAAAAAGGGCAGCATCAGTGCCCAGATCCCACCCGGGGTTAGGCGGCGGTGCCCGGATCCGGCTATGGCTGCCATGAGGTTGGAGCTTGACAGGATCCGAAGGCTGCTGGCCGGTGGAGGAGACGAGGCAGCTGGATCCAGACGAGGTGAGGTCGGAAGTGGCCGGAGTCGGGCAAGTCAAGGTCGAAGTCGGTGGAGCAAGAGAGCGACTCCCTCGTACGCCACACCACCCACGTGGTTGACCCCCTTCGCCCTGGCCGCCACGATCCGGTCGACGAGCTTAGTGACTTCATGTGGATGCCGCGGCGGGGGAACCCAGAATGAGCACCCTAGCACGAAGGGAACCAGAACACCGTGGATAGCCTCCTCCAGGCACCAGATCCCCACCACCTCCACTGACAGGGAGCCCAAGGCGGTGGCGCCAGCGGAGCTAGTCGGTGGTGGCCCAATGTACCATCACTCCATGGATATGGCCACCTCCAGGCGCCAGATCCCCACCGGCACCAACGGGGAGCCCGCGGTGGTGATAGAACCGGGGCCTAGGGCTAGCATCATAGAGGGGGCTTCTATCATGGAGAAAAAAGTGAGAAGAGAGAAAAAAAGGAGAAGAGTGCTAGCGGCACTGGGGGAGTAGGGTGGGGTTTGGGGAGCAGATTAGGTTTTTTGTCCAGTATATATGGCCCGGAGCTAATGGGCCTAAATTGGCCAAACCAAATTGCAGTTGTATTTTCTAAAAAACCGTCTATGATATCAATTTTGGTAAAAGCCGCCAGTGATGAAGCTAATTACAGACAAACTTTTTTGTTCAAGTGATGAGGGGTCTAGGATAACCAATTCTGTAGTAGTGAGTTGTGGTCGTTATGGGTGTATTCTTGTGAGCTGAAGAGGTTGCATACGAATTGATGAGAGCGAAAGTGACGTAGGAACCTTGCCTTAGGCTATGTTTAGCATGAGGGCGCCAAATAGGTGTAATGACACGAGCACGACGGCTTTGACCTGGAAAGAAAGAGGAGGAAACCTAATATAAAAAACTCACTTTCGTTGTGTTGGGTTTAGTCCCATATCAATTGTGGGAGGAGGCAAAACACGATTTATAAGGGTCAGAGTAGCCCCTTCTATCAAACTATTCTTTTAGAGGGAGAAGGTCTAAAATTTCTTATAAGCCTATGTTGTTCTTTGGTTTGGCTTATGCGCAATGAGGGCTGGAAAGCTGTGTTCTTTCCAACATTTAGCAAGTCTGGGATTGTGCAACAAGTGGTACCAGAGCCTAAGTGCCCCGATACAGATCTCGAGGACCTCACATTTGTCGGGTCATGATTAGACGGGCTGGAACACTGGCAGAGTATGACTTATAGGGGTGAGTGTAGCCCATTCTATCGGGCTAGTCTTTTAGGGAGCGAAGGTACAAGACGTCCTATAAACCTATGTTGCTCTTTAGTTTGACCTGGTGCATAATGCGGGTTGGAACGTTTGTGTTTATCGGGTCTGAGATTGCACAACAAATGGTATGAGAGACTAGGTGCTCGTATATAGATCTCAGGAGCCTCATGTTTGCAGGTCATGGTTACGCGGGCTAGAATACCGGTAGAGCACGACTTATAAGGGTGAGAGTAACCTCTTTTATCAGGCTAGACTTTTAAGAAGAGAGAGTCTAAGACCTCCTATGAGTTTGTGTTACTATATAGTTAGACCTAGAATACAATAAGAACTAGAACGCTGATTTAACGGGTCTGAAATTGCGCAATACACGAAAGATCTGATAACGAGAGCAACTCATAGGGGTACCATGCAGTGTTTTACGAGTCACATGTTACTTTTTGTTAGAGTTTACCAAAATATTGCGAAAAACAACACGTCCATACAGTGTTTTACGAGTCATATGTTACTTTTTGTTAGAGCTTATCAGAATATTGTGAAAAACAATATGTCCATATAGTGTTTTACGAGTCATGTGTTACTTTTTGTTAGAGCTTACCAGAATATTGTGAAAAACAACACGTTCTCACATATAAGAGAAAACATGTAATCCCAGCCCTAGTGCGTACGAAGGTCTCATTCTCGCGAAACATAGCTATCAGAATATTGCGAAAAACAATACGTCCATGTAGTGTTTTACGAGTCATGTGTTACTTTTTGTTAGAGCTTACCAGAATATTGTGAAAAATAACACGTTCTCACATATAAGAGAAAACATGTAATCCCAGCCCTAGTGCGTCCGAAGGTCTCATTCTCACAAGACATAGCACGTGATCTTTAAAACTAGAAAACGGTTTGCTCTGTATCTTTACAAAATCCCGAAAATAAGCCTTTTTTATGTTCTAAAACTAGTGCAATCCAGTTTTCACATAATTTATAGCATTTAGCATTTTGACACAACAAAAACCTCGGTTGCCAGGCCAACTAGCATGTCAAAAAGATCCAAGTTATCCATATTACTCTAATACTGTATTAGATACGCTATGAGTATGGTTTTATAATTTTTCAATATGATTGACGATTTTTCTTTCGAAATTACATACAAATAATTTGAAAAATGCGGTACGACTTTTGCCACCTGAAAATCTATTCTATCCAAATTGTTCGCTTTGGTGCCCGGTAATGAAATGTACATATTTTATTGCAGCATGTATTATTAGTTGGATGAGTTTTTTTATTTTAATGTGAATTCATGCTTTTCTAGGTGAAACAAACAAATAAAATAATTTAGTTATGCACGAGGATTTAATATAGGAATGCATGAATCGGGCCAAACCCATTAGAGATTGATTTGGACACATATTTGTGATGACATTCGACTCGTATTTATACCCTAACTGATGTTTGTTTAAAATTAGAGTAATTTTCACAAAATTTAGGTGTTCTATATAAACTATCACGAAACTTTAAATTATGACTTCGTATCATAGAACTCCACATTGTAGAACTCACGGTTATGTACCATCATACTGATCATACGAGCCCACAAGTCAGCGTATCAATCCTTGGCTTAATCCAAAATCTTCAGTACAAACTAATCGAAGGCCAAGACGCTGACTGGTTAGCCCGTTTCGTCAGTACTTCTTTTTGAAGACAGAACCGTTTAGTCAGTATGATAATACGTAAATATAAATACTGAAGCAAAGGACACAAGAGAAACCACCTCAAAATCATGGAGATATAACTCTAGAGTAGCAAAATTAACAAGGACATGAAGGTGATGGTGACAAGAGTTGTTCGTTCACTGTCACTGATGCAGGGACACCAGTAATTAGCAGTGCACCGTTAGCACGATTAATTCTGATATGTTTTCTGTAATTGTCTGAATTAAACTTTTAACTTAAAAATCAAAACAAAATAAGCTTACAACTCTTTTATACCTCAGTTTTCTATAAAAACAAAACAAATTTTTTACCAATCAAATCAAGCTTTTAACTTGTTAGAGTGTGGGTTCTATAGTCTATATATGTGTCGAAATCAATTGTTGCCACGATTGCCCGTCAAGACACAGCAGTTGATGTCAGTGACACTAAGACGCAGCAGCATCGTCCTGGAATGGTGGCGTCCGCACAACACAAAAAATCCGGCGGTGCAGCGTCGCCCGAAGCACAGAGCCCTATCATCCACGGCCTCCTCGTGCACCCCTGAACCTCCCAGAAACTCCCGACGCTGGGACGCCAGCGCCCGTCATCCATCCCATCTACTTATACCCATTCCGTCCCCCTCGTCTCCAATCCGAATCCCCCGCCACGACCGCAAGAATCGATCAGAGAGAATAGCCTTCTCCTCCTCCTCCTCCTGCTCCTGCTTCTACGATCTCCGCACTACACTCCAATCCGGTTCGGTTCGGTTCAGCGCGCGCCATCATGGCACCCTCTCCTCCGCTCGCTGCCGACCTCCTCCTGTCCTCGTCCGCCTCCGCCTCTGTCTCCGCCGCCGCCGCCCCCCCGTCCGTCGTAGCGCCGTCGCCTGTGCTTGCCGCCGCGGCGTGGGGAAACAGGAGAGGAGCGGCGGGGTCGTCGAGGAGCAGGGCGCTTAGGGTGACGAGAGGAGGAGGATGGGCGGCCCCGGTGGTGGGGAGGAGGCCACCGCGGACGCTCTCCGTGAGGTGCGACGCCAGCACCCGGGACGGGAGGGTAAGGAGCTCGTGTTTTCTCGTCTTTCCTGATTCCCACCTTTACCTTTACTTGCGATGTGAATTTCGCTAGATTTGATACGCAGACGGTTTCAGTTTAGTGACGTAGACTCAATAGTGTGGTACCGATTGGTTAGCGTTTGGCTGATGCAATCTTGGGCTATCTGTACTTATTCAGTATTTGTTTGTTTGGCTGACAGATCACACAACAAGAATTTACGGAGATGGCATGGCAGTCCATTGTTCTGTCGCCTGAAGTAGCAAAAGAAAGCAAGCACCAGATCGTGGAGACAGAACATTTGATGAAATCCTTGCTGGAGCAAAGGAATGGGCTTGCCCGTCGAATCTTTTCTAAAGCTGGAGTTGATAATACAAGACTTCTTGATGCTACCGAGAAGTTCATCCAGCGGCAGCCTAAGGTGGTTTATCCTAAACATACTTATCAATTAATTCTCTTTAGCCTGTCATTATTCTGCACACTACAGAATATTGCTCTATTGTCATTTTCAAAAAATAAAATAAAATTGCAGTCAGCCAGTTTTCTCAAGTTTTTTCAATGATTCAGGTATTAGGTGAAGATCCTGGTTCGATGTTGGGACGTGACTTGGAAGCTCTGATACAAAGAGCAAGAGACTTTAAGAAAGAGTACGGTGATTCATTTGTCTCAGTTGAACATCTAGTTCTTGGTTTTGCGGATGATAAGCGATTTGGAAGACAGCTGTTCAAGGATTTTCAGATCACTGTAAAGACCTTGAAATCGGCTATTGAGTCCATAAGAGGGAAGCAAAATGTAATCGATCAAGGTACGAGCATTCTATTGTATCCGAATGCAACGGTTTATTGTTCACAGTAACTTGTGGACATGCTTGAGATGATCATACCCTTGCATACTCTGATTACATTGCACTTAACCTATCTGCGCGCGCGCGTAATCTGTTGCTCTTTTAGTTCATCATGCTTCTTTTGGTTAAAACGCAAATTCAATGGCTAAGTGGTAACTGATAACAAGTTTGTATGTATCACCTATGGATGGTGTATAAAGGGGCCTAGTTTTTTATGTGGACAAAATGCTGCAGAATTTTAATAAAGATGTGCTTCAGTAGGCGTGAACCTTGGATGCTTACTTTGTTTCTTGGATATGATAAATGTGTCACATATTCTTTTTCTTCTGAATAACAAGTATTAAAACAAACAACTGAATAATCTATTCCCAGATCCTGAGGGCAAGTATGAAGCTTTGGACAAGTATGGAAAGGACCTGACAGCTATGGCACGTCAGGGAAAGCTTGACCCAGTTATCGGAAGAGATGATGAAATTCGTAGATGCATTCAAATTTTGTCTCGGAGAACAAAGAATAACCCAGTTTTGATTGGTGAACCTGGTGTGGGGAAAACGGCTATAGCGGAAGGGTAGGAAAACAGTATGTTTTGCACATCATTTCACTTTGCCAAGTATGGAAGAGCTTCTCTAATTTGATTTTACATTCTTGTTTAGGCTTGCTCAGAGGATAGTGCAAGGAGATGTTCCACAAGCTCTGACAAACCGTCGAGTAAGTTTACTTATCAATGCAATGATGCTATATTGTCCAGGTTTATATGAGGATCAGACTTGGTGCATAAAGAATTTGGTCCTTTTTTTAAACATATTTCAGGGTATTTCATAGTTGCCAAATATCGCATGGAGGTGCCACTGATATTTTATTTTATTTCGAGCAGCTAATTACACTTGACATGGGTGCTTTGATTGCCGGGGCCAAATATCGTGGAGAATTTGAGGATAGGCTGAAAGCTGTACTCAAAGAAGTTACAGATTCTGATGGACAGACCATTCTTTTCATTGATGAGATTCACACTGTTGTTGGAGCAGGTAATTAGATACATGATGTACTACCATTTCTTTGACTTAGTACATCATTTTTCCCTGTTTACCTATTAAACTAAGTTCCTACTTATACTTTGATGCCTCTTAAAAAATTGAAACATGACACGCATAACAAAATTCGAAGAATAAACCCACATATTTGCTCAACCAGTTTCACTAAAATATGGGATAGCTGGGCTTGGGCTACAGTCCATATCTCGTAGAGCACCGAACTCATTTTCTAATGCTACTTGAGCTGGCACGAGTTCCACATAGCTAATAAAACTTTGGGTGATATTCTTTGGGAATTTCCAGTATGTGATTCATCGTGGGTGCTGTATGTGAAATAGTTCGATTTAGGGAATACTGTGCGTCAACCCTTACAAAAGTTGATATATATGATTTTTACATAAATCAATTCCCTGTCTCCCACAATATTTTCTTTAATTTAGAAAAATTAGCTGCATAAACATGCAGCCAACAGTGTCAACATTTCAGGGCTGGCAGATCTGTTGCAACTTGTTCATTTTTCTTTCAGTGTGAACAAGTGATTTGGAGATGAACTGATAGTATCTTAATTTTCCTGCATTTTCTTTTCACTGAAATTTGGGTAGAAGATTACATTAATTCACCGTAGGGTATCATGCACCCAAATTACGAGGTTTCAGTGTTAAGAACAATGCAATGTCAAATCCCTTGATTTATAGTGTTAGGATTACAGCTGGACTCTGTTACGGGCTCTCATTAGACTGCAAACTCGGACTCTTATTGGATCCCAATACTAACTTACGAACACTATCAATGTGAACGACATGACTAATTTTCCTGTCCAGTGTTCAGAGGTTTATAATTTTTCATCTTATTACAGGTGCCATGAATGGTGCAATGGATGCTGGTAATCTTCTGAAACCAATGCTTGGAAGAGGGGAGCTACGTTGTATTGGTGCGACAACCCTTGATGAGTACCGCAAATATATCGAGAAAGATCCAGCATTGGAGCGCCGCTTCCAACAAGTTTATGTTGATCAACCTTCAGTTGAAGATACAATCTCAATACTCCGAGGATTACGAGAGAGATATGAATTGCACCATGGGGTCCGCATATCAGACAGTGCTCTTGTGGCTGCTGCTGTTTTGTCAGATCGTTACATCAGCGGACGATTTTTGCCAGACAAAGGTGTTCTTCCTTTACTAAGGATCATTTTTACTTGAAGCTACTAACATGCTTGATATAAGGGCAATTATGACCTCTACAGGATCTTTAGTGGCTCTTTCTAAACAGTATGTGTGTTCTGTTTTGTTGCAGCAATTGATTTGGTCGATGAATCAGCTGCCAAGTTGAAGATGGAGATAACATCGAAGCCGACTGCTCTAGATGAGATTGATCGTTCTGTGCTGAAACTTGAAATGGAGCGCCTCTCACTAACAAATGACACAGACAAAGCATCAAAAGACAGACTATCTCGCATTGAAGCAGAATTGTCACTTTTGAAAGAAAAGCAGAAGGAACTGACTGAGCAGTGGGAGCATGAGAAGTCAGTGATGACAAAGATTCAATCTATCAAAGAAGAGGTAAGTTCAACTACCACAATAAAGTATCGTGCCCAGTGGCGGAGGGAGATAGGGACTGGCAGGAGCCGGTGCCCCCTTCAATGATGCAAGTGCATATATAGATAGTACTAACCCTTTGAATCTTGAGAAAAAGCACTGCTGCACTTTTTTTTGGGATGGTATTAGCACATTTGGCCCCTCGTATCAATTTTGTTGCATTACATGACTCAACTGCCCCCCGTAACCTCTAATTCCTGCCTCTGCCACTTATCTCGCCCTGTATTATAGATTCACAGAGTTGCTATTGTCACTCAATCTGACTTATATTTAACTGTTGAACAGATTGACAGGGTAAATGTGGAGATCCAGCAGGCCGAACGTGAGTATGATCTCAATCGTGCTGCTG
Organism: Stipa capillata; assembly: GCA_019208055.1. NCBI lineage: Eukaryota > Viridiplantae > Streptophyta > Magnoliopsida > Poales > Poaceae > Stipa > Stipa capillata. Next base: position 20,130 of record JAGXJF010003237.1, on the reverse strand, counting down.
AGCTAAAGTATGGCAGCCTGAATGCATTGCAGCGCCAGCTTCAAACAACAGAGGATGAGCTGAATGAATATCAAAGTTCTGGGAAATCCATGCTAAGAGAAGAGGTGACCCAAGATGATATTGCAGAAATTGTGAGCAGGTGGACAGGTATTCCAGTATCTAAATTAAAGCAATCTGATAGAGAGAAGCTGCTGTATCTCGAGGACGAGCTGCACAAGCGTGTCGTCGGGCAAGATCCTGCTGTCAAAGCAGTCTCAGAGGCTATTCAGAGATCCAGAGCTGGTTTGTCCGACCCAAACCGTCCCATTGCCAGCTTCATGTTCATGGGACCTACAGGAGTTGGTAAAACAGAATTAGCGAAAGCCCTTGCTGCTTTTATGTTCAACACTGAGGATGCTGTTGTCAGAATTGACATGAGTGAGTATATGGAGAAGCATTCAGTGTCAAGACTGATTGGTGCACCACCAGGTTATGTTGGGTATGAAGAGGGTGGTCAGCTTACAGAGGCTGTTCGTCGGAGGCCATATTCTGTTGTCTTGTTTGATGAAATTGAGAAAGCCCATTCAGATGTATTCAATGTCTTTCTTCAAGTATTGGACGATGGTAGGGTTACTGACTCGCAGGGCCGGAAGGTGAGCTTCACCAATACTATCATCATCATGACATCGAATGTTGGTTCACAGTACATATTAAATATGGATGAAGAAGGTGGACCTACTGATTTGGCCTATGAGAATATGAAAAAGAGGGTGATGGATGCTGCAAGATCTGTTTTCCGCCCAGAGTTCATGAATCGTGTAGATGAGTACATTGTTTTCAAGCCTCTCGAAAGGGAACAGATCAACAGCATTGTCAAATTACAGGTAATATCTCTTACTTTGTTGAGGTCAATCTCACACCTCGCAAACATTTTCCATCCAGAAATGTCAGTGCTAGTAAAAAAGAAAAATGGCCTAGTTAAGCTAGCTTCAATCCAAGATTAATTACTGGTCATATCTTAATCAAATACTCACCATGGTGCCAATCATATGTTCATTAAATTTTCATTTGCTTTTCCTGTTATAGCTGGCAAGAGTACAGAAGAGGATTGCCGACCGCAAGATCAAACTCGAGGTTTCACCTGGAGCAATCGAATTCCTGGGAAGTCTTGGGTATGACCCAAACTACGGTGCCAGGCCGGTGAAGCGAGTCATTCAACAGTACGTGGAGAATGAACTGGCAAAGGGTATCCTTAGAGGTGAGTTCAAGGATGAGGACAGCATCTTGGTAGACACCCAGGTGATGGTGCCGTCCAACGGTCAGCTTCCACAGCAAAAGCTCGTTTTCAGGAAAACGGGCGAAGAATCAAAGCCAGCTGCTACTGAAGACAAGAAGTTCTTGCCAACTGTCTGATATCCTTTTTTTGCAGAGGAATAAAAAAATGTAGATATAAGGGCGATGAACGTCTCTTTGGGCATAGCAGAGTAATAGTCAGAATTCCCTTATTTGTTCTAACACTACATTGGCACAAGTGAGTGCTGACCATCGGAAATTTTGTTTTCCTTCTGTCCTTTTCAATCAAGTTTATTCGTATTCATGGCAGCACAGCTTCCATATCTGTCAGCGATCACCTGGTTATCTGGCGAATATGGCATGGTGTTGGCGGTAAACGTAGTGAGATGCTTCTTGCTTTGCAACTTTGGAGGTCGTCAATCCCTTTCTATCTGTTCGTTTTTGCTCTGAGCTAGATAGGTGTCAGGCTTGGTGGTTTTCACAGAAGGAATGGTTTCTCGAGAACTACAATTCTCCAAAAAGTTCCATGAGGTCGCCCGAAAAGATGAATTGATTGATCAATGAACGTACTTTTGGAGCCTATAGCCACATTTGGAAATAGGACGAGTACGACACCAAGCTGATGGGATGGACGAACTGACATGATAAATCGCGGATCAGAGAGAACAGGCATTTAGAAACCACATTTAGCCTATCCAGATATACATTGTTGCACACACCACCAGAAGCTATATTGCATACAAGAAAACTTTGTACATGACAAACTCCCATCTACACGCCTATCACATACTGCAAACAGGTAAACACAATGCAAGATACCTGTAATGAGGTACCGACAAGGAAGAGATTACGCAAACAGCTTCTCTACCGGTACAACCAAGCACCAAGGGAGACAACATTGATTGCAGATAAAATACGCCAGCGACAATGTGTTGCCGTGCTGCTCCTATACAACAAAGGCGACAACAAATTGTCCCGCTGCTCCTAGTCTTAAGGAAAATCCTTTGTACAAGATTCGGACGCCATTGGCTTCGATACGGCAGTAACCTGTCAGCAAGAACGACCACACTCAAACACATACTGTAAGATACGTGACATAAACTTCTCATTCCAGAGAAACATGTGTAAAGGGGCAGGATCACTACAGACATAGAAAAAATGTTCCCTCTCCAGGCTTGTGCAGTTTCGCTGCTTCCCACAAGTGCTGACTATTCTATAGTTAGCTTTATCATTTGTTCATTACGTTAAGTAGGTCTGGAGTAATTAATTAGTTGCAGCTATTTTGCTTACTCCCGCTGCTAGTTTTCAGTCAATCTCAACCTGGAACAGCAAAATGCCATAAACAATCAAAATGAACAAATTAACGAACGGCATGGTTTTCAGATTTACAATTTTTAAGATCGTCAGGCTCTATACTAAAGAGTGTGGACATAAGGATTGCACGTAACAGCTCCTATGATGCTAAGCTTTCGATTAGGGCATTAAACAAACTGTAAAATATCAAACGAAAAATTATGAAGATGCTCCCCAATGAGTCTATCTCAAACCAAAAATTATGAAGATGATGCTCCCCAATGAGATCTACGATCCTATAGCAGTTCATTTCCGAACTCATTTCCCTTTCCTTAGGAAAAAGTCTACTGTTGGTGCATCAGCCACTGACGAATTTGCACCCAAATTTGAATACCGTTTGACTTGCATCCTGAACTCGGTCATATAAGGTCCCAAGACTGCTTTTGTGGGCGGTTTTAGATAACGTAGCTACCATATCATCGACTTTTCACATCATCCTCCACTTGTCAATAGACCTGCATGCCCGTAGCTAAAAAAAATTAGAAAACCCCTCTTTGTTCTCCTTCCTCTCTCCTCTCCTCCTCTATTCTCCTCCCTGCTCCCTAATTCTGACCACCCGACTCCGGCTACTGATGAGAGCATCCGGCCATAGCTCGCCAGCCCTCCTCCTGCCACCACACATTGCCTCACCCTCGCAGTTGCCTACCTCCCTGTGAAGCACACTGGGCCTGTGTAGGTTGCCAAGAGGCACAACGCACCACCACAGCCGGATCCGCTTCGTTGCCGTGCTCCGTGTTCAACGGCGGGGAAACCGCTAGATTCCTCGTCCGCCACATCAGCTTCCAGTTCCCATGTTTGAGTATTATCCACACTATACCAACGCCCCTGTTTTTGTTTCCTGCAACAGAGGACGCTGGCAAGAGGAGTGGGCGAGCTGCCACCGGAAACACTATCGCAGCTCAGGCATGCACTGTGTGCAGGCCTTGCAGCCCTGCTGCCACTTCACGGCTGACGCAGATGTGCTCGTTACATCAGCACCGAATGAAGCAAGAGAAGTAAGTAGCCCAAGACCACCTCGTGACAGCGCGCTCTCTCGGTGCCGCCGAGGAAGAAAGGGACCAGAGAGAACTATGAAGGGGAGGGGAATTCCAGAAGAGAAGAATGAGAAGGAATAGATGCACTTACACATTTGCCCAGTGTCAACTAGGATGACACCGTGTCAGCCAGGGTGGACTAGAATCAGGCCCAGGGGGTGCATTACTCTAGTTTTAGGAAATGGGGTGCAAATTAAATGGTATTCAAGTAAAGGGTGAAAATTAAGCCATGGCGATAGTTGAGGGACAAAAAATAGTCTTTTTCCTTTTATTTGTGGTTTATCAGATATTTTGTCTTAGAGACCTTTGAGTTCAGAATTTTGTATGATAGCAAAAGCAAGGTTATAAACAGCTCATGTGCAAAACTCAGAAGGAATCATATAGATCAGTTATGTGCTAAGAAGATCAAATGGGAATATGTTATTCTACCACGGTAAGTTTACCCAGCAAATGATCAAATGGTCATTATCATCACATGGGTGCATTTACATGCCTGTACCACTATTCAATATTTGTAATAACAAAATGTGTTATTCTTACAAAAAATAGTTGTATGTAATATGTATGTGGTGAGAGATGAAAGGTGTAAATCACTTCTGACTAGCACAGATTTGCATATGTAGAACAAGTATTTAATTTATGGTAGAGATGGGGATTTTGTAACCTTTCATGACCTGTAGAGACTTTAAGTGCTTAAAAATATATACCATGCAATTGCTTTGGCATAAAAATACAGTAACTTTCCTATTTAAAATTGTGTGTTACCAAAAATTAAAATTTAACTATTTAAGTAGCATGGCAGGCAATACTGTAGGCCTGAAGGGTTACAGTTTACACCTCGTATTTTGATCCCAAATTAGTCCTGTGCAGTTCAAACTTATTGTTCACATTCTACATTAAGGACACATATAATGGACGGTAAACCTATAAATTTCACTCTTTTCAAAAAAGTTTCAAAAAGAAATCTGGAAATTTTTAGACGTGTCATCATGAGGTTTGAGGAAAAAACTAATACCTGGAATGATGTAGTTTGACAATGTGCACTAGTGCACGTGACCTCCAAGATAAATGTGTGCAGCCAGTTTTCTAACATTTATCTACAGATTAACACACTTAATTTGCTTTGTTGATGGTTTACTGCTTTCTGCATGAGGAAACACATTTAAAACTTTGCAGGCATTCCCCAGCATGTGCATCCAAATCCCTACATATCCTAAAGACTCAGCTCAAATCGAAAGTTTTCCTGGACAACAGGAAGTTCATCATTGAAAGCTGGAACAAAGACTCAAACCAAAAAAATTCCTGGACAATGAAAATTAGGCACTCTGCTATTGAAAACTGAAGCCATTTTAGGTGCAAGGTTTGAAACATGCATTTCAGCAAGTTCAACTATAAACAACTAAGAACTGATTAGGTAATACTTGAGAGCTTGTTTGGGTAGGGTCAGGATCCCAGCCCAGCCCAGTCCATCCAAACAGGCCCTAGATCGTGAGAGACCACCATAAGGTATGTTTAAGTATCTGGAGGTTCAGGAAAAGGAAGTAGAGAAAGATATTCAGTTTTTCGATGTACCACAAATTCAACATGGCCATTGAATCAAATTACCATTCTGACTGTCAACATGATGCAACTTGTACAACATAGTACATAAGAAGGAAAAGGGATGATCATCTTCTACTTCTATTGTACAGCAGTAAGCTGATAGACTTGACCACCATCTTCAATACATCCCAGAAAAGCAAGGTGAGCTAATAGGTAACCTTACTTTTTGTCCATTCCAGAAATTGACAACTCGGTATCAGGTCCTAACGCAAATCAGGGAAGGTTCTCAATCAAGAACACAATTGTACGAAGACATGAGTATCAGTAGCCTCCTAAAGGCTAAACTGAGTACCACATGTCTCCTAAAGGGAAACTTGAGTATCACAATTTCCAGTACAATATTCCCATCAAGTGCTCAGTATGGAGGAAACTCGATAAATTGGCCCAGAGTTCCCAAACTGTACAGATGAAGGACAATACATGAATATTCGAGTCACAGCAACCCTAAGCACAAGCACACTTTCCTGCATGTCAATCATTTCATATGCGTTTAAATACTTTGATCAACATACTCAAAATCTGCATACTGACACAGGAATTCAATCTACTGATGAGGACAATACCCTAAAGTATTTTTCAATTCTGTGCGCTTTTAGGTGACGTCCGAAAGAAAGTGGGTATGTAATATTAACAAGAAATGTTTAGCTCAAACCTTTATCCTCATTTTAGTTCATACTATGCAAATTAATTGAATAGCCAGCAAGTGAAAAATACGCAGAGAGTAGAAAACAACTGCAGAAAAAATTTAAACATACAAATACCTGATTCATGTCTTGATAGTTACTCCTCCCTTGCATCCTCAGAATCCGAGACAGGAATCAGAGTGCATAGACCAAGGATGTGCCCATTAAGGCATACATAATACTCAACAGAATCATCATAAGCATCGAGCCTTAAGGCAGCAGTTCTGGGTATCATATCTGCTTGCAGCAAATTCCATAGCTTTGCTTTACAATAAGGACACACCTCCTTTGGGTGGAACTCTGCTTGCATCTCAATCAGCATTTTCTTAAACTTTGAAGCAGCAAATGACTTGAAGATGCCCCGGAAAAAACCCAAGTCACCTTCCTCACCCTCGTCAAGATGCTCGCAAGGATCAGAAACATATAACACATCCGTCCTGCACTGCAGAGGCAAGAAACTCTTCCCGGAAGTCCTCGAGAAACGGGTCTTCAAAACAAAGTGCCCTGGGACATGGACGTTACCGAAGAGGCCCCCCATGGTGCACCCTGAGCAATGAATAAGAAGCTTCCCCAGCGCCTTCCAGTTGCCATCGACGATATGGCTGCCGCTCGAGTGCAAATCCTGCATCATCTTGGGTGCCCTGGCATGGCAGAACTCCTTCCACAGCACCCGCCTGGCGATCTCGTCAAACCACTTGCACGAGCAGGAGATGAGGGCGATCATCCTCGGGTTCCAGTTCATGTGGCGGAAAACAAGGAAGAGGGCATCCTCACTGATGTGCCCCTTGAGGCAAACACAGCTCGCGGAATGCGTGCAGCGGTACTGCTTCACCACTAACACCATTTCCAGCAGTCAAGTCACTCGGACGCTTTCTGCTCAGACCCCCTCAATCCTGCATTAGTTTAGTTCGTTAGTTCACATGAAATCTATAATTTTTCGTCAAAGAGTAACCAATCACCTATTTTTCTTGAAAATAAACTGGTAATTAGTAGCACTAGCTCAGGTTAATCAATTAGACACCCAAAGACAATAGTACTTGGCCATGGGCTGGATGCATCCACGCCATGGATGGTCCTATTCACTATACCGAAGTGGCAGGACTCAAAGATTTGGATTCGATTGCTCGTAGCAAAGAAAAAGCTCCGCAGCACAAGAAAATCATTCATAGAAAGAACAGCAATCCAAGCGAGCTAAGGGGCTACCTTACCGACATAGGGGGAGGAACCACTCCAAGTCCGGGTGGATGTATGGTTGGATGGATGAATCTCCACTCCACGCCGGTCCAGCAGAGGGGGGCGAGGCGGCGGAGGAGGACGCCAACGAGAGAAAGTACCTTCGCTCCGAGGCGGCAGGCGGCTTCGGTCGGTGGAAGGAGAGAGACTTCGGAAGGGGGGACTCGGGCGACCGGAGGAGAGAGGGGCTATTTTGGAGCGAGAGGGGGAGCCGGCTGCCGGCGCCCGGCGAGGTGGTGGAGGCCGGAATCGCGCAGGTGAGGTGAATTTGTGATGAGGTGGAGAAGGCAGGAGAAAGAGGTGGATGAGAAGGGGCCCAGCGTGAGACGTCATATACTGTGCACAGTCTAAATCCTACTGTCAGAGTCTTTAAAAATAAATCCTACTGTCAGGTTAAATCCTAGTGGAGCCGTTAGATTATCCTACGCCTCTATTTTCTGCCAACAGTTTGATTTTGCCGTATGGCCAGAACAAGAAAACAAAGGGCCGCTCCGGCCAAAAAAATAAACGTGTTGGAGTAATTAGCTTTTTTTTAGATTTATTTTATTTTAAAATAATTATAAAAATATTAATCACAGAATAATCACAACATACATCACCATATACTAGACACAAATAAAAGCCATAAAATAGTATAATTGATATCTAGTGTGACATCCCCAAAACACTATACTCTTATTTGTGCATCATTAGCTCATGAGCATGCTTTAGAAAGTTTGAATCAAAATTTGAATTTTGAAATCGGTTTGAATTGGGGAAGCTTTAGTTGAAATTGTTTGAAATATTCAAAAGTATCTGTGAGTAAGGAATATGGTTGGAAGGATTAAAAATGGAAATAGCAGAAAAGAATACAAGGCAAGAAACAAATTTGAAATCAACAAGTTCATTCAAAAGCAAACAGAAAATCAAAAACTTAAAACTAATCTTCTTTCTCGGAATGGGCCCCTTTTCTCCCGGCCCATCTTCCCCTTCCACCCGGCCTGGCCCGCCCCAGTGCCTTCTCCCATAAGCTACCCCCCCATCTCCCTTATCTCCTCAACCCCACCGCCAGTGCATGTCGCCTCCCCCCCTGGCCACGCAGCTGCTCGACGTGGCCAGCATGCGCAGAGCACCGCGCCGCCTCCCCTAGCTAATTCCCCCTCCCCTCGGTCGGCCTCTCTCCTTCTCCCCTTTTCCTCTTTTCTCACCACCGAGCTGGCCGCCTCTTCCCCGTTCAACCGAGCTCCGCCCCACCACCTAGGACCGCCGCTCCCGACGCCAGCTCACCGAGCCGCTTCCGGAGTGCCACCGCCTCGCCCGAAGGCCACCTCGCTGTCGTCGCCGCTTCGCCCCGGCTCAGCTCGGCCAAGCTCCTCCGCCGTCCGCCTCGGGTACACCCTCCCTCGCCGTCCGAGCTCACGTCGCCGCATCGCCCCGCCGCTCGGAGCTTCCCCCCCGGCCGCTCCACCTCGCCGCGCCGCCCCCGCCCTAGCGCCGCTTGCGCCCCTCCTCCGGTACTGCTTCCCCGCCCGGTGCCGCCTCTCCGCCGCCTCGGTTTCATCCGCCGCCGAGCGCCTCCGCTCCACCTCGCCACGCCGCCCCAGCCCGAGCGCCACCCGCCGCCGGCCTTGCTCCCCGCCGCCTCCCGGTAAGGCCCCCAGGCCGCCGTCCCTCTGCCGCTTTGCTCCCTGCCACCGGTAGCGCCCGACGCCCGGACAAACCGAGCCCCAGGGCGGTCCCGACCGCATAAACACAGTCATAATGACCGTATCTCGGTCATTAAGACCCTTGTTGGATCAATGGCTTCCCGACAGAGGGGGGGTGAATGTCGGATACAAATTTTTCTTCAAATTCAAATACAGATAGCAATTGAGATACTACTGTAAATGACAAAGAAGATGCAGCGGAAAAACCCTATAAAGTCATTGACAACGTGGAGCTCGTCTTTAGCTTTAAAACGAGTACAAGATCACTGAAAACGGAGTTCGGACGGAAAAGTTATGACCAAAACAGCGAAGCGATGCAGGCTGGAAAACGCAAATCCGCACCCTCCGGGTTTGACCCGGACCCTCCGGATTTTGCGACCCGGACCCTCCGAGTTAATGTCCGGATCTCTACTGGAATGCCCGGATGTTCACCCGGACCCTCCGGGTTTGTAAATCCGGACCCTCTGGGTCAAAACCGGACCGTCCGGATCATGATTTCCAGAACGCAATAAAACCACGCGATTTTTGCTCTCGTTCAAAATCCGTCCAACCAAAAACAATGAAACTTTGCAGATGAGTTTAGGGATATCTTGTGACTATGAATCAAGTGTTGATCCTCATAAAAAGTCTCAAGGCATGACCTTTATCATGATCTTCCTAGAATACCTCAAAAAGTTGAACGAAAACGAAATCTTTGATTTCTTGTTGCTCGTGAGGGTTCTTGATATGAAATCAATAGAGTAACCTCTCACATGTCACAGCAACTTACTCCATCTATCAAATCACAAAGATTAGCCCCCAAGCAAGTCAATTGCAAAACCCCAATTCTTTCTTCTCTTGCAAGCAAACTCAAAACATGGGAAAAGGGATTGATTTCTTGAATATGCTAGGATGGAATCAAATAGGACGTGATTACTCCATCACTAAGTTGCCATATCAAGAATCAACTCACAAGAAAGCAAGAAAATGAAAATCAAAGGATTCGAAGAATGATTGCCTCAAGAACACATAGGAATTGAGGAAATCTTTTTGTATTGAATTTTCGTGGGTTTTCTTTGGAGTTTACAAGCCTCTCATCTAGGCAAAGCACTTCACAAAGTGCAGCTCTCACAAGCTAATCAAAAGGGTTGAGGGTTAAGAAAACCCTCATCATCTATTTATAGTGGGGAGGGACAACCCCCTCTTCCACTCTTGGGCCTCATGCCCTAATGGGCCTAACTACCTAGCACGCATCCCAAAGCGTCTAAATAGCTTAGCCACCTCTCGATTTTTCTTCCACCCTAAGCTACCAACCCTAAACCGCTTCCAGCCGCCGCCACAGTTTCTTGGTTGAGCTTCGGTGGTTTCCGCGTTTTTACCAAAACGCCCTCGCACTGACTTGGTCCTCACGTCTCGTCTCCACCCGCTTTCTTGTCGTCCGCGTACATGCTTTTAAGCCGCACGATGTCGTCGCCACCTCCTTGACCGCATCTCAGCCCTCCAAGCTATCATGCCGGTCCATATGGCCGAACCATCGCCGCACCCAACTCGCACCTGCACACAATAGACCAAGCAAAGCGTCGCGAGCACAAGTTTTCCACTTGACCCATGTCAGCCGAGAAAATCTTTCATCCACTCAATTTTTCCTTGAGACAAATTGAGAAACTCAATCAAACAATTACATTGCAAATAATTCAAACCACAAATTCATGCAACCAAACATTCAACTCCTCATAAAATGGCAAGATATTCATCACAACTATTTTCAAAGTCAACACATGACTCACAATCTCCCCCTTGATGAATATATTGCCAACACCTCTCAATCAATCAAATTGGAGTTGGTTTAAGATTTAAAAGCAATCAAGTTGCAAGAATTCACACTAGGCCAAAAGGAAAGAGCAAGCACCGGCCAAGTGAATGTTAACAAGAGTAAGATTCAGAACATGAGTGAAGGCAAAACATAATCACTGAAACTCCCCCTCACTCCTATAATCCATATATCTATGATCTACTCCAGAGAATGCGAAATCCATCCAAAGGTATGATTGATACTACTATTTCTCCCCCTTTGGCATTATAATCATCAAGGATAAGCATGTATGCATGGAAATTCTGATTTTTCAGTTTTAGCGAGCTTTGAAGATTATCCAGAATGAGACACAAAAAGTGCTAATATGCCACATAGATGCTCACCAAACCATAAGAAGACATGTAGATCAAGAAGAGCGGCTAGCATATCAAGTTCTTAGCATATTAAAGAGTTCACTAGTGATGAGCACCAGACTAGGTAGTCACAATTGCAATGACTCTAAACATGAGTGAAGTATGACAACCTAGCGCTAAGCCATGACTAGGAGGACAGCCGATCAAGATTAGGACCAAAATACTCTACCATATGCTGAATTAAGCAATCACATGGTTAAATGGATTAGGCACAACCAAAATACAACCCCCTGCACGAGGAAGTATCTTGAGTGATTCATCCTGACTTCTTTACATTGAGTCCACATGATTATTTGGACTAACCACAACCAAAGTACTACCTCCTGCACGAGCAAGTACCTTGAGTGATTCATCCCTATTATAGCATTTTTCACATTAGCATATGATAGATTTCAAGCATGTAGAGCAAAGACTAGTGACTTTTGATGACAATAAGCATTCTCCGATCCGAGCCACAAAAGCCTAAGCATGTTAAGCCACTAGCAATCCTAATCAAGATTACCATGAAGTCCTATCTTTGACCAGTCATAAACAAAGATCATAGTTGCAATACTAGAGTCATGAGCAGATTCAAAAGCAAAGGATTCCCTAGCAAGCAACTCATCAATAGATCAAAGAATTTAAATTCAAGTTGTTGTCCAATTAAGCTAGCATCGCAGATTCTTGAAAACACATATCAAAAGATGGTGAAGTGAGCTAGACAATCAGAATATGGCATATAGCGAACTAGTAGAACTCACTGTTTCATCAAGGATAATAGACAAAGCTCGTGAACATGTAAAGTGCACATGATATATCACAAATGATGCAAAATGAGAAGACTCCCCCTCAAACCAGCCCATGGGGATGAAGAATCCCTAATTCCCCTCTAAGTGCACAGAACCGTGTGGGATCTAAAGGCTTGGTAAAGATATCCGCGAGCTGATTTTCAGAATCAACAAACTTAAGCACTATATCACCTTTCTCAACATGGTCTCTAAGGAAATGAAACCGCACATCTATATGCTTAGTCCTAGAGTGCTGCACTGGGTTCTTAGCAATGTTAATAGCACTAGTGTTATCACAGAAAAGTGGAACACTATCAAAAGACAACCCGAAATCCCGCAAAGTCGAAATCATCCAGAGAATCTGACTACAACAACTAGCGGCTGCAACATACTCAGCTTCAGCAGTAGATTGTGCAACAGAAGATTGTTTTCTAGAAGACCATGAAACAAGAGAAGTGCCAAGAAAATGACAAGTGCCAGAAGTACTCTTGCGGTCTATCTTACACCCGGCAAAGTCTGAATCAGAAAAACCCCGAATCCCAAGAACAGAAGAGCATGAATACCAAAGTCCAAACTCAAGGGATGATCGAAGGTACCTCATGATGCGCTTCACAGCTTGCCGGTGGGAATCTCTCGGCGAGGCTTGAAACCTCACACATAGGCAAACAGCGAACTGGATGTCCTGCCTTGTCGCCGTCAGGTAGAGGAGGGAGCCGATCATGCTCCTGAACTCCTTCTGGTCCACCCCCTCTTCTTCATCATCAGGACCAAGTGATGTTGCAGTAGACATCGGGGTATTGATTGGCTTGGCATCGCTCATCCCGAATTTCTTCAATAGATCCTTGGTGTACTTGACCTGATGCACAAAAGTGCCCTCCTTTGTCTGCTTGATTTGTAGCCCCAAGAAGTATTGGAGCTCACCCATCATGGACATCTCAAATTCCCTGCTCATCATCTCAGAAAACTTGGACACAAGAGCATTAGAGGAGCTACCAAAGATTATGTCATCCACATAGATTTGCACTATCAAAAGAGCATTGCCACGCCTAAGAAGAAACAAGGTTTTGTCTACCCTTCCCATTTCAAAACCATTTTGAATCAAAAAGCTCTTAAGTCTATCATACCAAGCTCTAGGAGCTTGCTTAAGACCATAGAGAGCCTTGGACAGTTTGAACACATGGTTAGGGTATTTAGGGTTCTCAAATCCTGGAGGTTGTTTGACATAGACTTCTTCTTCAATGAAACCGTTAAGAAATGCACTTTTCACATCCATTTGATAAAGCTTGAACTTCTTAGAAGCTGCAAATGCAAGCAAAATGCGTATAGCCTCCAAGCAAGCTACTGGTGCAAAGGTCTCATCAAAATCAAATCCCTCTATTTGACTAAACCCTTGGGCTACAAGTCTAGCCTTGTTGCGAACAACAATGCCATCCTCACTTTGCTTGTTTTTGAACACCCACTTGGTTCCAATGATATTGTGACCAAGTGGAGGTTCTACAAGCGCCCAAACCTTATTTCTCTCAAAATTTTCTAACTCCTCATGCATGGCATTGACCCAACTATCATCAGAAAGTGCATGACATATATCTTTGGACTCAAAAGATGCAACAAAAGCTGAATGCGCAAGTTCTGAGGAAGGAATGGACCTGGAGCGAGTTACACGCTCAGAGATGTCGCCGATGATCTGCGTTGGAGGGTGATCCTTCTGGAGGCGTTGTGGACCTCCGAGCTCATCTAGAACTCGAGTGGAAGTAGCCTCGGCAGCCTCTACCTCAGCTGAAGAAGAGGTAGGAAGCTGAGCTGCCGGTGAAGAAGGTGCCATCGCCGATGATGAAGTCGTCGGTGCTGGACCCTCAGCTATTGTCGAAGAAACCACTGGAGGACCAACAGCTGCCGCCTGAGAAGTGGGGGCACGGCCCACGCCACTCTCAAAGTCATCTTCATCATGGAAGATCGACTCGGACTCCTGTGAAACATCTGAAAGCTTGGGTCTAGCAGAGCTAGCCTCATCAAAAGTCACATCACAGGACTCCACAATGGTGTTAGTCTCAAGATTAAGCACTCGATATCCTTTCGAATGTCCAGGGTATCCAAGCATGATACCATCAGAAGTACACGACTCGAACTTGTCGAGAAGGCCATTCTTTAGGATAAAACATTTGCAACCAAAAACCCTAAGATGGGACACATTTGGCTTTTTTCCAAACATAAGCTCATAAGATGTCACGTGCAGAGAAGAGCGCAGAAAAACTCGATTTGACACATAGCAAGCGGTGTTGACGGCCTCGGCCCAATACCGTCGCGATGTGCCATACTCATCAAGCATTGTTCTTGCCATCTCAACTAAAGTTCTATTCTTTCTCTCCACCACACCATTCTGCTGTGGGGTGCGTGGAGTGGAGAATTGGTGCTCAACACCACGATCAGCAAGAAAATCTGTGAAAGAAACATTTTTGAACTCTAACCCATTATCACTGCGAATTCCCTTCAAAGAGTCAGGAAAGAGATTCAAGAGCCTTAAAGCCAAATCTCGAAAGAACTCAAATGCCTCAGATTTGTACTCCATGAAAAACACCCAAGAGAACCGAGAATAGTTATCAACAATGACAAGAATATACCACTTCCCACCCGCCGATCGAACCCGAGCTGGACCTACAGTGTCCATGTGTAAAAACTGAGCGGGTCCATCGGTCTTCACCTGATTGACAGGTGGATGAGAAGCGGCAACTTGTTTGCCATGACGACATGGGGCGCATACCAAATCCTTGACTGGTTTGAGTTTGGGCAAACCTCTCAGAAGGTCAAGGCTGCCAACTCTAGTCAAGTGGTCAAAGCCAACATGTCCCAAACGCCAGTGCCAAAGTTGAAACACTGAAGAACTAGTTGCAAGAAAGCACCTAGACTCAGAAGAGCTAAACTCAACAGCAAAAACTCTACCGGGACGAGAAATACCAAAAGCAAGTGCACCCGAAGAGTCAAGAACACGACATCCATTCTTCTTAAAACACACCTCATAATCATCATCAATGAGCTGTGAAACAGAAATGAGGTTGTATTTCAGTTTACTCACAAGGGCAACATCTTTGAGAATGTTGTTGTTGTTGACTCGCACTGCGCCCTTGTGCGTCACACGTCCACGGGAGTCATCTCCAAAAGTGATGTACTCATCACCAGACGTCTTGTTGAGGGAGGTGAACCATTTTGAGCTTCCGGTCATGTGATGTGAACACCCGGAATCAACGAGCCACATGTTCACCAACCCTCGCCGGCCAACCTACACAAAAGACCGAAAACGAGTGGACTCAGTACTGGGGTTAGTAAGCAAAGATTTTCGAATCCAGTACTGAGTCACTCGCTGAAAAGGAACAAAAGATCGTAAGTAATTAGTATGCAATGGAACACCTTGAGCAACTCTACGACCCTGACCTAGACCCCGCCGCGGAGGAATGTCACGCACCGGAGCACGTGAACCACCTCCAAGAGGACAGCGAGAAAACTCTAAGCGACCTAAACCCTGTCGCCTGCTAGAGCCACCAGAAACCTCAACATGTTGAGGCCTCGTGTGTGTCTTAGGAGCACTCAACGCATTGTTGCGTCGTTGAATACCCCTGAGAGCACGAACACGGTCACGACGCTCCTCCTTGAGACGTCGAAAGCAGAACTCAACTAGGTGACCATCCTTATGACAATGAGTGCATTGGTATTTTACCCTATGCGATGTAGCACCAACTGAAGCTGAAGCACTCTTGTCCTTAAGCGGTGAATCTAGATAACCACCTGACTTAAATACTGTTCCCCTCTCCCTCTGAGCTATTGCAATCAAGCATCTACCAAGAGAACCAATGGGATGAGGAGGATGATTCTTATTTTCTTCCACATGATTAAAACCTAGACCTTTGCCTGAGCTAACTCTAGACTTGTTTAAGATCATGTCCAGTTCTTTTTTACCTCCAGAAAATCTTTCCAAAGTTTTCTTAAGGTAGTTAACTTCCCTAAGCAATGGAGCACATGTAAGACACGCTCCTGAAGCTGACACTCTAACAACTTTCTCATACTTTTCTTTGTATGCTCCTAGTTCAAGTTTTAGAGACTCACAAGACACACAAGCGATGCTACTTGTTTCAGCTATTATTTTCTTAAACCTCTCTCTAAATGCAGCATGCATAGCAGAAACATCATTCTCAAGCTCATGGCAAAATGTGCAAGTAGAGAAAACAACATGAGAAACATCAACAGGTAGTTTAGAAGTAGTAGCATTAGCCAAAGTGAGTTTTCTGTAAAGCTCAGAGATGTGTCTTCCTAGGTCCTGATTTTCTTCAACTAGTTCAGAGCATTTATCACACACTGGTCTTCTCATTTCAAGCACAGATTGATTCAATTCTTTATTTCTACCTTCCAAATACTTGCATCGTAAACATGGGGTAGATTCTTGAGTGCTTTTAGAACTAATGCTAGCAAGTTGATTCTTAGCATTCTTGAGTTCATTAGCATGAAATGAGTGAGCAATGCAACCAGCAAGATAGACAGTTTTAAGCTTGGCTAGATTGTCCTTATAGACCATAAGCTCCTGGATGACAAATATATGCAACATGAAACCTAGAGCGAAGCACAATTTCATCTCATTCAACTCATTCAGAGGTGCTAAGCTACAAGAACATCCTAGAGATCCACAAGGAGGCAAACTAGCATATGAAGCCTTAAGCATGTCAATTTCTTTCTTCAGAGAGTCTAAGTCATCATCCTTAGAAGTGCAAAAGGAGCAAGGGCTCGACTTAAGTTTATCAATTTCAATCATGGATGACTTAAGCAATTCACTTACACTAGCATGAGCATCTTTAGCTTCAAGGAATTCTTTGTGTAAAACATCACAACTAGCACACTCATCCTCATTACTTTTCAGTTTAGCAATTTCTAGTGTAAGAGAATTAACTTTCTTAGTCAGCTCTTTAGATTTCTTAATTGAAGCAAACAAGGCATCATTTTGCACATCAAACATATCAAGCAGTTTATCATGCCTAACACTGAGTTCATCAAAAGTGCAGCTCACCTCGCTTACAAGATCTTCATCATCGCTCTCTTCCTCGGATCTTGCCATGAAGCACATGCCGGTGAAGCCATGTTCCACCTTCTTCTTACCCTTCTTCTTGTGCTTGGACGGCTCCGGTTCATCCTCACTTGAGGAGGAGGAAGATGAAGAAGAGTTGGTGCTGTTGTCGCTATCTCCAAAAGCGGCGAGAGCTCGACGAAGATTCTTCTCCGCCTCACGCATCTTGGGCCTTGATCCAAACTTGTTCCTTCCCTTGTCCTAAAACTTAGAAGTAAACTTGTTTCTCTCTTTAGGATTGGGACACTCGGATCGAATGTGGCCTTTCTCACCACATCCATAGCAGGTGATGTCCGAGGATTTTCTTCTCCTATTTCTTACATTCTTGTATGCCCTAGAGAAGCGTTTTGCAAATAACGCAAGCTCATCCTCGGGAAGAGATTCAAGTTGATCGTCAGACAATGAAGACAAGGCTGCAAGAGATAGTCCAGAAGAGGAAGAAATCAAGCAAGTGTCAGAGTTGACACTAGGAGACACTATCCCCGATGGGTCCGAGGAAGTGTTCCCAACAAGAGCCAAAGTCTTGGACTTAGAACCATTTCTGTTCTCCGAAGTGATCTCATGAATAGAGAGCTTGGAGAACAGGTGATCGAGTGTGAGAGTGGCAAGATTGGCAGACTCCTGGATGGCAATCTTCCGCACCTCAAAAGCGGGCTCTAATGTGTTCAACACATGTCTAGCCATCTCTGAGTCAGAATATCTCACTCCCACACTCCTGAGCTTGTTCACAATCCTTTCAAATCTCTCAAAAAGCTCAGAAATGGATTCTCCAGAGCGTTGCTCAAAACGATTGTATTCAACTTTGTATTGATCCGCTCGAGCAATCTTGACTTGGTCGGACCCCTCATGGTAGGTGATCAAGGTTGACCAAATCTTGTGAGCGGTATCAAGATGAGCAACCCGCTCATGCTCCTTCCTGTCCAAACCAGAAAGCAAATAGTTGATGGCCCTGCAATTGTTTTCAACATCAGCCTGATTTGCAGCCGTTACTTCTGCAGGAAGAGCAAAGTCTGTTTAGATGATTTTCCAAATAACAAGCCCCTCTGACTGGATAAAGATTCTCATTCGATTTTTCCAGAACTCCCAGTCCGTCCCATTGAAGACAGGAGGACGAGTCGAATATTCGTGAGAAGCCATGGCTCGCAAAGCCGGTCAAAGCTTATAGAGAAGCGAGACCGTGCTCTGATACCACTTGTTGGATCGATGGCTTCCCGACAGAGGGGGGGTGAATGTCGGATACAAATTTTTCTTCAAATTCAAATACAGATAGCAATTGAGATACTACTGTAAATGACAAAGAAGATGCAGTGGAAAAACCCTACAAAGTCATTGACAACGTGGAGCTCATCGTTAGCTTTAAAACGAGTATAAGATCATTGAAAACGGAGTTCGGACGGAAAAGTTATGACCAAAACAGCGAAGCGATGCAGGCTGGAAAACGCAAATCCGCACCCTCCGGGTTTGACCCGGACCCTCCGGATTTTGCGACCCGGACCCTCCGGGTTAATGTCCGGATCTCTACTAGAATGCCCGGATGTTCACCCAGACCCTCCGGGTTTGTAAATCCGGACCCTCCGGGTCAAAACCGGACCGGATTTCTTGAATATGCTAGGATGGAATCAAATAGGACGTGATTACTCCATCACTAAGTTGCCATATCAAGAATCAACTCACAAGAAAGCAAGAAAATGAAAATCAAAGGATTCGAAGAATGATTGCCTCAAGAACACATAGGAATTGAGGAAATCTTTTTGTATTGAATTTTCGTGGGTTTTCCTTGGAGTTTACAAGCCTCTCATCTAGGCAAAGCACTTCACAAAGTGCAGCTCTCACAAGCTAATCAAAAGGGTTGAGGGTTAAGAAACCCTCATCATCTATTTATAGTGGGGAGGGACAACCCCCTCTTTCACTCTTGGGCCTCATGCCCTAATGGGCCTAACTACCTAGCACGCATCCCAAAGCGTCTAAATAGCTTAGCCACCTCTCGATTTTCCTTCCACCCTAAGCTACCAACCCTAAACCGCTTCCAGCCGCCGCCGCAGTTTCTTGGTTGAGCTTCGGTGGTTTCCGCGTTTTTACCAAAACGCCCTCGCACTGACTTGGTCCTCACGTCTCGTCTTCACCCGCTTTCTTGTCGTCCGCGTACATGCTTTTAAGCCGCACGATGTCGTCGCCACCTCTTTGATCGCATCTCAGCCCTCCAAGCTATCATGCCGGTCCATATGACCGAACCATCGCCGCACCCAACTCGCACCTGCGCACAATAGACCAAGCAAAGCGTCGCGAGCACAAGTTTTCCACTTGACCTATGTCAGCTGAGAAAATCTTTCATCCACTCAATTTTTCCTTGAGACAAATTGAGAAACTCAATCAAACAATTACATTGCAAATAATTCAAACCACAAATTCATGCAACCAAACATTCAACTCCTCATAAAATGGCAAGATATTCATCACAACTATTTTCAAAGTCAACACATGACTCACAACCCTTAATGCCCTATTCCGGCACATTAATTAGGGGCCTTAATGCTAATCACGGTTTACTGATTAATGTATGCAGTTAAAACGTGTTCTGACACTTTAATGACTACAATTAATATCTAATCAATGATTAGGCACATTAATTACCAAAATCAATGCACTGTTGGACTTAAGCTGATGCTATGTCTATGACTTATGGGCCCCACAAGGCAGAAATTAAAGAAAAGATTAAATAAAATAGGAAAAGTATGACAAGTGGGCCCCACCTGTCATAAGCTTGGTCAAAGTTTGACCAAGCTGACCAGTAGGGCCCACCTGTCAGCCTCTGTGGTCAATTAAAATTATTTAACATTAGTTTTACTGAGAAAAATACAACAAAGGGTTAAAAAGTGATTAAATCTTAGAAAATTCATAGAAAATCTATTTTTAATCAGAAAAATGCAAATAATATATCAAAATATTCAGAAAAATGAGAGCTAATAAAATATATCATTTTCATCCATATTTTCATGCTAGAAAAAGCATAATTAGCTAAAAACTCAAACTAGGGTTTCCAATTAGCCGGAGGATTTTCGGATCGCGATATTTTATGCATCCGGACTCCGATTAAATTGATTCCACTTGCATTAGTCTTTATTTTGTATTCTCTATGCCATGGCATACATTTTATCTCATGCCGATATTCAGCATTTTGATAATTGCTGTCGG